>JAUCBJ010006914.1:0-71885 GCA_032718475.1 Nemertoderma westbladi | reverse complement strand
GATTAACCCACACCACCAATTAATCAAAGAAAGGGGGACAGTACGTGTTCACCCCTTTTAATCTGCACCCCCCCCCCCCCCCTCCCTTCCCACCCACCAATACATAACCGCGACATCTACCACCCACGGAAGGGTAGCACGAACTTATTTCCAAACGCACGTTCAATATGCAAAGCCAGGTGGTTTATAGGAATATAATCAATGCAGTACTCGTCTTCATTATAAGCCTCTTTGCGTTCGACCTGTTTTGTATTAAAATATATTTATTAAACGCAGGCTGACGCTCTTTATAATAATAATACCTAGGGATGCCAGCTTCCAGACTTTCAATCTTTACTGCCGCGCAAACCCCGCAGAGGAAGTTTTGGTTTGAGAGATCAAGCCCATCGGCAATTGGTGTTTCAATTTCGGTCCAGGAACTCTGACAATGGGAGCATTCAATCTTAGCTGTGGTCCATTCCCGTGGTTTCGGCTTCCTTTTCTTCGTCCCAATGACAGATTCTTCTGAAGACGTTCGATTCGCTTTCAGTTTATTGTTGGCGTTTGTGTTTTGAAGTTGTATTCGAGTGGACAGTCGCGCCGGTTTCGAGGTAACCATACCGACCTGTGATAAGCGTTGGTTTTGTTGAGTGCCGGTATTCATCTTCTCTCACCTCTTCAATGTCAGATGTTGCAAATACTGATAACACGAATAACGGTATATATTTCAATACTTGTCAATAGTAATATATATAATTTAGATAACTATTTTATATCTGTACTGTTGAGCAAACTCTACATAAATTCCAACCTGTGTATCGCCGGTAGTGCTGTTGCTGTGCAAGTGCTGAAGTGCTAGTTGCCACCGGTCAGCCGGTACCGGTAGTAGGGTGGTACCATGGCCTACTACACACAGGCCATGACAAGGACTTTGCTGTGAAATTAGCGTAGGCTGACTGCTGAATTATCAAATATTATATTTTCCACGAATGCAGGGTCCATATTTAAAAGAAGATGACTAGATTTTCGTAAGTAATTTAATTGAAACAGTATTTAATAATTAATTAATTAATTATCGCTAGAGTTCCTGCAGCTTTTATTTGTTTGTGGCTGCCTCTGGCTATGTTTGTGGCAGGAATGTTTGAACGCTTATAAGTCAGTCAATCAAGGATGAAATGGAACCAAACTTGGTACACATGTAGTCTATAAAAAATTTTGAAATTCTACACACAGACAGACTTCTACAGTTCCCCTGTCTGCCGCTAGGGGGCGAATTAACAGAAACTTAAAAATAGCTGTAATTATAGAACCAACGATCAGATTCATCTGAAATTTAGTAGTAGTTACCTAAGAGCATTGCTTAATTAGAAATTCTACAGAGACTTTTACAGTTCCTGTCTGCCGCTAGTGGGGAATTGTTAAAGCTCCAGTTCAACGTGCTTAGCACGGTTTAATAAACAATAAATTAATTATTTTATTCAATACAGTAATTATAACAGTAAAATGCAATGTATTCTATTTTTTAGTAAAATCAAGAGACAGGAGGGGGGTGGGACTGGACGCAAATCCCATCTTGGCGAATTAATATCCCGCCTCAATATTAATTTCTCAATTTTGGGAAAGGAGCAGGTTACAGTGGCACGTTATTTTAACCAAAACAATAAAGTAAACACAATAGAACAGGTTACAGTTTTATTTTTGAGAGTAATCAGCTGTTGTTATTTGCGTCCAATTTCCCCTGGAGAGGGATTAATTTTTATTGCGTCCAGTCCCCCCCCCCCCCCCCCCCCCCTATCTTGAAATCAAATACCAAAAATATATTTATTATATGAACAATCTATTTGGAAATTGTAAGTTCGGCCTATCTCTTTACCATAAGCTCAGTATCTTTATCTGGTGTGTTTTTATTATTTTACCAATTATTTAATACGTTTGATAGAATTGAACAACACCGCCCAACACAACCAACTCTCTATCCGCCTCGAGCTGTCGAGCATCGAGAATACGAGAAACTCGATCGAAATACCTGCTTATCCCAGTAGTATCCGTCCGTAGTCACCGGACCGCTGCGGTTTACTCCCGTAGAACAGTAGAATTCCCGCAGCTTTCGACCCAATTCGACAACGAATTCGCTTCACACTTTCACGTCGCAGAGAACGTAATCCAGTGCGATACAAGTATGCCCGACGTTCAACCATTTCCCCCAGGCGATACCAGGATCCGGGCCGCCGCTAAACCCAGATCGCAATCCTCGTCGATTCGTCCAGTCGTCGACGTAAGTCAGTAAGTGGGACTCTTCCCACCGCACTCCAAGGTGGGTGACCGGAGTGAGGCATGAGGAACTTGGCAGTGGCCCGCATTACGATCTGACCGACCGCCGTATTCCCAGTGTCTGAGTGTAGTAAATACCCAAATAGAATCGTACTGACAAACAAGCAATTCCGTAGCACTGCGTAGTATTCCCCCGTTAATCACCTCTTGAAGCAACTCGGCTGCTCGGGTCCAGATACATCGGACTGTCGGGAGCGTTTCAGACAGTAATGGCAGAATGGAGCGGCATTTGCGAATATTTCCAATGGTTTTATAATAAATAAGGGGATTAAATGCTAAAACAAATGGATTATTCCTAACCCCACCCCAATACAGCAGTATACCTAACAGTATATAGCTTGTACCACAGTACCATAATCTGATAATCAGCACAGTCAGCCTACGCTAATTTCACAGCAAAGTCCTTGTCATGGCCTGTGTGTAGTAGGCCATGGGTGGTACCTACGGCAGTACGGTGCGCACTACAACTGACAACGGCAGTACAGCAATACGGCTGTACGGTGTACCGTGCCAATGCAGCAATGACTGAATGATTAGCGGTAACTATCTAAACTATTATATTATTATTACCGGTGCCGGTACTGGGCTAATTAGGCCTAAACTTTAATCACCGCAAGGGTTGCCGGGGTTAATTAGATTACATGATATGGCATGTCTGCAGTGTATGGTACCGGCTGACCAGTATTGCAGTATTGACTGATTGCAGGATTCTCGATTCAGGGATTGAGTACAGCCTGACAGTACCGGTACACATGGTACATGCAGACAACCCCAATGTATTGCAAAATTTGTCAGAAAAACCAGCTGATTTATCCTACAGTAATAATAATTTAACGCATTTTAAATTTGGATAAATAAATTTATTATAACTGCAATAACAGTTACACTGATGCTGCACGAAGACCCCACGCAAATTCTACTTGGAAAATTTTCAAACTTTTGCCAAACAACATGTGTACCAAGTTTGGATAGATTTCATCAAGGATTGGCCGAGTTATTAACGTTTAAAATAAAATACTGAAAAAAAACGCGACAGAACGACAGGTTGATTAATGGTACCCCTACGCTAAGGCTCACTCACTTCGTGGCTCGCCCCACAGAATTATAATGAACTGCAAGTGGAACTGCGGTGAGTGTGGGTGTGGGGGGGTATATAGCCAGCCTGTCCGCGATAAGTTCGGCTGACCTTTTTAGTGGGTTGCAGGTACAAATGAAATACACATAAGTGGCGCATATTATTGTACATTTACAACAACAATTATTTAAATGCAATATGCCTGATGCCTAATAATGTACTTTGTACCGCCAATTCTGTAATTCAATAATGCAAAGCCGCGTTTACTGTACAGCAGCACGTAATATATGTGATACTTATTGTTTTTTATTCGTAATTAAATGTAATCAGTCAGTGTAAGCTTAAGCCGAGATTACTAACTAAAACTAACAAACCGCAAGGCCTACTTACTGAAATAAATTAACTTTCAGTTAAATACAATATACTTGCTTGCTCAGCATAAATATTAATTAAAAACAATTGTCCTGCCATTTAATTAATTAATTACATTAAGCGGAAGCCTAGCTAAGTAGAACGGTCGCAAAAGCAGTAATAATTGCAATCATATTTTTGTGAAATAATTTATTTAACCCTATTAGTACCGGGCTATAAAATGTTGTACAAATACCGGGAGGGGGTCATATTGACCCCCCCCTCTAAAATCTACAAATATTTACGAAAACGTCTGATTTTTTGTTTGTACGTAGGTATCACTTGTCTGGATCCGACCGAAAAAAAAAATTTTCGAAAAAATGTACTGGGGTGGTTATATTGCAGCACCAAAATTACAAGTAGTGCACAATTTTCACCAAATTTGAAAGTTACATTTTCGGCTAATTATTTTTCAATACAGGTTTTCTGGGGTGCAAAATACATTGGAAAATATTAAAAAATGATATGATTACTATAAATGGCTGTTTAGGGTCCTCTCTGCGTAGGAAAAAAATGAAAAAAACAAGTAACCAGCACTTTTCAGTTAGAACACAAAATTTTTAATTCACTTATACGATGCTATAAATTCACATTTTCAGGTTTTCGAGGGCGCTGATTCTAATGGAATACATTTCTAATATGCCAGATCATTGCTACTTGTATTTTTCGGCGTAATTTGGCAAATTTTGGTGCTAGCACCAAATTTCGTACCCATCACCAAAAAGTACAAGTTTGCGATGTCCAGTGCTGTTTTTATTGATTCCATCGGATTCAGGACCCTCATAAACCCGTATAACGCAAGAAACAAGGTGATACTATCTACTTATCAATTTGCATATTTTCCAAAATTTGGTGCTGGCACAACAATTTTCACCCACCGGCGAAAAATACAAGTTTGAGAACTCTTATGAAATTTTTACTGATTCCATTGAATTCAGAACCATCACAAACCCGTATAACGCAAGAAACAAGGTGACACAATCAATTGATATATTTGATGGTTTTCAAAATTTGGTGCTAGCACCACATTTTGCACCCACATCCGAAAAATACAAGTTTGAGATGTCTAGTTCGATAATTATATTTTCCATTGAATTCAGAACAGCCATAAACCTCTAAAACGCAAGAAATAAATTGTCACAAGCAATTTTATCTATTGAATGGATTTTCAAAATTTCGTGCTAGCACCAAAATTTGCACACAGCACCGAAAAATGCAAGTTTGATACGCTTGGTGCAACTCGTATATATTTCATCGAATCCAGAAACCCAAAAAACCCCAATTGCGTAAAAAACAAGTTTCAAACGTTCAATTTACAAAATTGACTTATTTCAAAATTTGGTGCTGGCACCAAAATTTGGTACCCGCCGAAAAATACAAGTTTGAAATTTCTAAATCAATTGATATGAATTCCATCAAATTTCTAACACCAAAAAACCGGTGTAAATCAAAATTAGAGATGTTACAATTCATATTTAATGAAATGTAATTTTCAAAAAACGTCTCAAAAAAAGTGCCAAAAGTAGGGTTAAAAAATGGTGCTATAACTCGAAAAGTACCCAATATTTTTGAAAACGGTTTTCACTACTAGGAAGACAATAGATTTTTAGGAAAAGTCATAAAATTTCAGATTTCCAACTGCGTTTGTTTCAGAATTATAATAAAAAAACCACGGGGGGGGTCATATTGACCCCCCCCCGGGTTTAATAGGGTTAAACTATTTAAACTAACATGTTGTTAGATGAAGTGTTAATCAGTTAATCCACAATAATACAGTAATAACCAAGTGGTTGTAGTGGCCAGTTGCAAGTCATCATAAATCTCGTTTGAGCCGATCCGCTGAACCCCCCTCCCTCGCCCTTCATTGATGGGAGGGCCGTCTACAGTATGTAATTGGTTATGTACAAGCTTGATAACCGCTGTATGTACTGCCGTCCTAACTTGTTGTTAGATCAGGTGTGGAGGCGAGGAGGCGGTTTAATTAAAAGATTCTGAAGCATACTATGTAATATACTATATAATAACGCACTCTACCTAACATTTGCTTACCTTGCGGAATTGGCTGATTGAGATGCTATTGAAAGACTAAACTACTGCTTCCGACAATAGAAAAGTAATAGATACTGAGAGTAGGGCATATATTTATGAAAGAAGTGGCAAGTGCTTATACGCGGTCCAACTATCAGTAGTATCATACTACTTAGTATTCGGCCTGCCATATGTGACTTTTTCATACCAAAATGCTTTATACGCGGACCATAACTATCGGTATTATCATATAATACGGATATTGGGTCGATATGCTATTGGCTGATTGGACTTTTTAATACCAACCCCAAAACTTTCCTAGCCCCAATTTCTTGGATTTGGCCGCCCTAATGCTTTTCAACGTAAAATTTTTAATGGAAACCTATAGGAGCAGACCAAATACCAGTAGTAGTATGTCATACTCCTGGTATTTGGTCCGCACTACGAGATTTTTAAATAGGCCTACCCGCGCTTTTTGATTGTTAAATTCCAACCCCAAAACATTCCAAGCCCCAATTTTTATGATTTGGACCCCAAAGAAACCCTTTTCCGGGGGATCTTCCCCCCAGAACAAACACAATAGTGTTGCTAAATGATTTAGAAATAAGTGATTGCCTATATATACAGTAGTATATAATACTGGTATTTGGTCCTGCCTAATGCTTTTCAATGTAAAATTTGTAATGGAAGCCGATTCCCCGTACTTAGTTCCAATTTATGCCTGATGCGAATTTAGTTCCAATGGAAACGAATTTAGTTCCAATTTTGGCGAATTTGGTTCCAATTTAGGCGAACTTAGTTCCAATAACTAGAGAAAAACGAAAACGAATTTAGTTCCAATGCTTCCGATATTAGTTCCAATGGATGCGAATTTAGTTCCAATGGATGCGAACTTAGTTCCAATGCAAGCGAATTTAGTTCCAATGGAAGCGAATTTAGTTCCAATATTTCAAGTGTGGGGCGAGCCACGTAGTTGGCGAAGAATGTTTAAGGACACTATTAGGTGGCTGGTTAAATAATAATTGTAAATAACTAACCCAAAACGCCCAACCTCCTAACCAAAACAATCGTATCCCAAACAACGCCCAACCTCTTAACCCAAACAATTCAATTTAATTCATTTATATTTAATCATTTAAAATGATATTCATTGTAAAAAACAACGCTCAAGCTCTTAACCCAAACTACGCCCAACCTCCTAGCCCAAACAACGCCCATTCACTTAAAGCGAAACAACTGGTAAATATTGTATTTGCTGTGAAGATGGCACAATGTGCATGACTTTGAGTCTGAGTATATAATACTACAGACTCAGTCAGTCAGTATCAGTATACTCGTGATTAATATATATTTCAAAATGTGTAATTATACATTTAATGCATTAATTATTGTTGGTGCTAGAGAGATTCTAGCGCCCTACGTGGGTTGTTTGGCGGATTCGCAGGCACATTACTGCATTACCACACTGTTACACACACGCTCACACAAAGCAAAGGGCTCGTCTTAAAATCGACGACGATTAGGCTTAACTGATCTGTATAGAGGCCTAATGCGGACGGACAGCGCAACTGCAATAAGGTAACTTGTGGAAGACACTCACACTCAGTACGTTGAATGCCGGAGTTCGGGCCAGTCAATGGCAGTAACCAGCTGGTGTAGTGTAGTATAGTATAGTATAGTATAGTATAGTATAGTATAGTATAGTATAGTATAGTATAGTATAGTATAGTATAGTATAGTATAGTATAGTATAGTATAGTATAGTATAGTATAGTATAGTATAGTATAGTATAGTATAGTATAGTATAGTATAGTATAGTATAGTATAGTATAGTATAGTATAGTATAGTATAGTATAGTATAGTATAGTATAGTATAGTATAGTATAGTATAGTATAGTATAGTATAGTATAGTATAGTATAGTATAGTATAGTATAGTATAGTATAGTATAGTATAGTATAGTATAGTATAGTATAGTATAGTATAGTATAGTATAGTATAGTATAGTATAGTATAGTATAGTATAGTATAGTATAGTATAGTATAGTATAGTATAGTATAGTATAGTATAGTATAGTATAGTATAGTATAGTATAGTATAGTATAGTATAGTATAGTATAGTATAGTATAGTATAGTATAGTATAGTATAGTATAGTATAGTATAGTATAGTATAGTATAGTATAGTATAGTATAGTATAGTATAGTATAGTATAGTATAGTATAGTATAGTATAGTATAGTATAGTATAGTATAGTATAGTATAGTATAGTATAGTATAGTATAGTATAGTATAGTATAGTATAGTATAGTATAGTATAGTATAGTATAGTATAGTATAGTATAGTATAGTATAGTATAGTATAGTATAGTATAGTATAGTATAGTATAGTATAGTATAGTATAGTATAGTATAGTATAGTATAGTATAGTATAGTATAGTATAGTATAGTATAGTATAGTATAGTATAGTATAGTATAGTATAGTATAGTATAGTATAGTATAGTATAGTATAGTATAGTATAGTATAGTATAGTATAGTATAGTATAGTATAGTATAGTATAGTATAGTATAGTATAGTATAGTATAGTATAGTATAGTATAGTATAGTATAGTATAGTATAGTATAGTATAGTATAGTATAGTATAGTATAGTATAGTATAGTATAGTATAGTATAGTATAGTATAGTATAGTATAGTATAGTATAGTATAGTATAGTATAGTATAGTATAGTATAGTATAGTATAGTATAGTATAGTATAGTATAGTATAGTATAGTATAGTATAGTATAGTATAGTATAGTATAGTATAGTATAGTATAGTATAGTATAGTATAGTATAGTATAGTATAGTATAGTATAGTATAGTATAGTATAGTATAGTATAGTATAGTATAGTATAGTATAGTATAGTATAGTATAGTATAGTATAGTATAGTATAGTATAGTATAGTATAGTATAGTATAGTATAGTATAGTATAGTATAGTATAGTATAGTATAGTATAGTATAGTATAGTATAGTATAGTATAGTATAGTATAGTATAGTATAGTATAGTATAGTATAGTATAGTATAGTATAGTATAGTATAGTATAGTATAGTATAGTATAGTATAGTATAGTATAGTATAGTATAGTATAGTATAGTATAGTATAGTATAGTATAGTATAGTATAGTATAGTATAGTATAGTATAGTATAGTATAGTATAGTATAGTATAGTATAGTATAGTATAGTATAGTATAGTATAGTATAGTATAGTATAGTATAGTATAGTATAGTATATTATAGTATATTATAGTATAGTATATATGAGCCCGGGTCCACCTTTCTCAACGGCGGCCAGGCCTCCCTATCACTCAGAAACTGTGGCCCGTGTTGCCACAATACTTCTTTCTTCAAGAAAGTGTGGCGTACCACGCCCCTCGATAACAAGTTCGCTGGGTTCTCGTCTGTTGGGCAGTAGTGCCACCTTTCCAGTTCTGTGGTCGCCCTTATTTCGTCCACCCTATTCGCAATGAATATAGGGTATCTCGTCCTTTCGTTATGTAGCCAACCAAGCACTACCATGGAATCCGTCCAGTAGTGCGTCTCCACTATGTTGGGAATAGCATCCATTAGGTAGGCTGTAGCCCTAACTCCTAGTCTCGCAGCTGTCAATTATAGTTTGGGAACTGATGCTGAATCTGGTGGCATTGACTTCGCTTTGCTGAAGGCGAGTCTGGGCTTGTGAGCCCCCTCTCGTTGTACTAAATAGAGTGCCGCTCCGTATGCCTCCAACGACGCATCGGAGAACATGTGTAAGTCCAGATTCGTCATGTCCCCATCCGGGAAATACACTCTTGGCATGCTGTATGTTCCCATCTGCTCCAGGCTCTCTGTCCGCTTATGCCACTGCTTTCTGATTTCTTCCAGGACCTCTGCGTCCCACTCGTCCTTTAGCTTGTATACTTTCTTGAGTATCTGTTTCCCCGTGACTAGTAGTGGGGATGCTAGGCCTAGGGGATCGTATATCCTTGCTATGTATGACACATAACCCCTTTTTGTGTGGATATCTGCGCCCTCCTGACTCAACTGGTACTTCAGTTCATCCGTTTCTCTGTTCCACACGATTCCCAGTGCCTTCTGTTGAGACTCTATTCTCTTGTTCGCCATGTCCTGCCCCTTGGCTGTTGTGGGATTATCCATGGTCGATCCTGGTCTCTCATCTCTTATCGCCTCGATAAGTTCCTTCGAACTGGATTGGAATTTGGTTAGGTTGAAGCCGGATCCTTTAAGGATGTCGCGAACCTCGCGTCCTGTTCGCGCTTTCAGACCTTTAGCAGTTTTACCTGCCAAATTGGGATGTCTTCTAGATAATAGATCGTCTTTAGCCTATGACAAGTATTTGATACACTACATTAGCCGAAGCCAGTCTATGCGCGATCATTCACCCGCTGGATATACCCGGGAGACTGGATTCGGGAGCCTAACCGTATTGCGGGGTAGGCCTACTGTATTATTCGACTGATCGTAATATATATAATCTCTGACAAATATTATTCACTTTCGTGAAATATTAACAGTTCCTTTAGGATGTGGCGCTCTAAATAAATAAACAGAGTTATGACTTAAACCAGCTGCTGCCGCTTTTGCCTCTGCCGCTGCTTCTGCCGCTGCCGCTTTTGCCTCTGCCGCTGCTTCTGCCGCCTTTCTTTCTGCTTCTGCTTCCGCTGCTGCCGCTGCTGCTATCTTTCTGTCTTCTATACGTTTTTTCTTTACTTGTTCTTCTTGGACTCTAGCGATGCGGAGTTGTTCATCAAATTTAGCTTGGTTCGCAGCTCTCATATCCACATCGATGGCGTCCAACACACGCTGGGTTCCTTCACTATTAGGGCTAAGTCCATCTAGCCTTCTCCTCAACTCTTCATCACCTAAAAAACGTTGATAGTCTGACAGATAGATGTCAATGGCATCCCTCTTATGCGGTTTCTCTGCCGTCGCTTCACTTTCCACTTGTGAAAAAGTAGCGTCTGTTGATTCTCCATGGGTTGAGCGCCCAGCTAACTGAGATTTCCACTGAGCTGTTCCTTGAACCTGGAGACTCACCCGTTGAAACCAAGTCTTTACGGCAACTTGCAACGACGTGTCTTGTCTTCTTTTAGAAGCCTCCTCAAAGGCCGATAAGATTAGCCTGATTCGTAGAATTCTTTCTCTAACTTGATAAAGCAGCTGTCCCTGCTCTTGAGGTCCTTGGGGTTGTTGAAACAGTTGTTCTTTTAATCGCTCCATGGAGCTGAAGAATCCCTGTGCGTATCCTGCTGCGGACCTCTTCCACACAGCTGGATCGATGGTTTCTTTGTTACTCCCATCCTGTGTATGTCTTCCCAGGCAGCTTCTGATAAATCAAACGGGAGTCCGGGTCTGGGGAAGTTCCATTGCGACTCGACAATAGACTTCAGTTCTTCCCTTGTGTATCCCGCATAACTATCTTTAGTCGATCGCTTATTTCTCGCCCAATCGATCTGGTGTTCTTCCACCGCAATCAATAACCTAGTGAGTACGGCTGCAGGAAGGATGAGAAGGGGATCCGAATAAACCGCATCCATCATCTTTACTCCACGCTCGGGTGTCAGCTCTGCAGTATCCTCACTACTGGAGCTGTCGGGCCGTTGAGAAATAAGTTCTTGGCTCGCGGGTTGTTGCGGTTCCGCTGCTTCTTGGTCCCGCTTGACCTGAGCTCGAGTGCCTATGATAGACCTACGATGTTGGACTAGCCTAGGGTCTGATATTACTACGGGAGGGATGATCTTTCTTACAGTAGGAGGTGAATTGAACTTCGGTCCTACTCGTTCCACACTCCTGTCTGGGTCACATATGGTTGTATCTAGAAGACTGTCTGACAGGTTTTGCTTTGTGTCAGACATGTTGGTTTGTACAGTTGAATGCCTACTGCTATATTACAGTTTAAGCAAGCCTAGTAATTCAGTATCACTGTTAGCCTAGTAATTAATTACTGATACTGCTACTCAGTGTAGCGTAATATATATATAATATATTAGAATACCGGTATGCTTATAGTATATATATAAGTATTGTCACAGACTAGATTTGTCACAGAATACCGGTATATAATTCCAGCACAAATATATATAAATATATAATAGGCCTATCGTGGATACCGGTATGCAGTTTACACTTATAGTATATATGAGTATAATTATTAACTAGAATTAATTACAGAATACCGGTATAATTTCAGCCTAAATTTATAAATATATAATAGGCCTATCGTGAATACCGGTATACAGCTTACACTTATAATGTATATATATAAGTATAATTACAGACTAGAATTAATTACAGAATACCGGTATAATTTCAGCCTAAAATTTATAGAAATAAATATAATAAGCCTATTGTAAATACCGGTATGTCAATTATTTTAGAATAATTGAATTTCTGAAATTTCAGGGGTTACTTGGTTACTTTGCTTTACTTGATTACCGTTATTTAAGCAGTAGTCCAACTGATATTGAGACCTAATTGTTGTATGGCAGGCCTACTATTTTATAAATCGGTTTGAGTTGATTTATAATATATATACCCGTTATAATGGGTTTTTGTCAATATTTGAAATAAATGTTATTATTTCTGGGGGGAGTCACTACACAGAAGCTGTGCGCTCTCAGTAGAGTGCTACTTGTTGGACACTAAAACAAATAATTATAATTTACCTAAGTTACTTAATACTACAAATTACGTACAATTCGGGTGAGATTACAATCTCTAAATAAACACAAAAATTACAAGTACGAATTTTTAGGGTAATTTTACAAGAAGTCTACTAACCAGCCTAACAAAGGGTTAGAATATCTGGTTATTACAACGGA
Organism: Nemertoderma westbladi; assembly: GCA_032718475.1. NCBI lineage: Eukaryota > Metazoa > Xenacoelomorpha > Nemertodermatida > Nemertodermatidae > Nemertoderma > Nemertoderma westbladi. The sequence continues at coordinate 59,181 of JAUCBJ010006914.1, read as the reverse complement.
CAGGTTACTTCGGTATTTGAAAATAATAAGTAGTAGTAAATATACTGCGTTGTCCAGATAGAAAAATACCACCGTCTGACGACTTATAGCCGTATCGCTATAAGTACTACGTTATGTATCACGGAGTGTTCCTACCTAGAAGTTAATTACCGCGGTCTACCAGAACCAACGTGCCTATTAACCACTTTACAACACAAATATACTGCCTACACACTAATTGCCTTCGGAAAGCACTGTACACTAAACCCTAAATTAGGTACAAGTACTTATACAACAAATAACTAGCAGTTAGAAATACTTGAACAGCTAAAAGAACCACGGTATCTGCCGGAGTGACCAAAGCATAAAATCTCCAGTCTTTACCTACGCCAAGCAGCCCTGATGTAGTACCGGGGTTAGTTTAACTGTAATGGTATATATAACAAGCACAATTACTGTAGGAATAAACTTGGGGAATGAATGTTGCGAATAATCGCATAAACTCTGAATAATAAATATTACGCTGCGCGTACAGACTACTCAAACAAAATGCAGACCAAATGATGACAGACTACTATCAAGCCCAAACAAACTACGGTATATGCAGACTCCGAAATGGTTAGTTAGTATGCGTTCTAACCGAGTAGTACGACTTATTCTTTCGAGGGGGTTTACCTCACAGCTCTGGAAGCCCCTACGTTCCCAACTGGCACTTTATCGGACGACATACACTCTACACACACCGAAATCTCTCAAGACCCAACAACAGCCAGACAAAATCCAGCCTACAAATTATCTAAGTAAGAAATATTACGCTACCCGTACAGACTACACAAACAAGGTACAGACCAAACGCTGACAGACTACTATCAAGCCTAAATAAACTACAGTATATACAGACTCCGAAATGGTTAGTTAGTATGCGTTCTAACCGAGTAGTACGACTTATTCTTTCGTGGGGGTTCACCTCACAGCACTGGCAGCCCCTACTTTCCTAACTAGTACTTTTTCGGACATATGCTCTACACACACTACAGTCTCTTCAGACTTAACCACAGTCAGACAACAGTCCAGCCTACAAATTATCTGTACAATCTGAGCAGGCTTACACGCCTTCTGCTCAATACTGGCCTACAAATAAATAAAACTGACAGAAATAAGTAAGCTCCAAAAGAAACAAGGGGTGTACAGTCCCTAATCTCTTAAACAGCCTACCGGTATACAATTTCACAATCGAATAATACTGCTGTACCTGTACTGCTGTAGGTACCGGTCCGGGTGGTTAGGTAGTCAGGCCTACTAGGTACCGGTTGTCCGGTACTTCAGCGTTATTGCCTACTGCAATACAGAAGCTATATCTGTTATTGTTCTTACCAGAACAATAGACAAATATATCTTCTGATTGTACGTATATATCTGTTATTGTTCTTACCAGAACAATATTAAACTGTATTTATTGCCTACCCTGCAATCCGAACTTTATATCCGTTATTGTTCGCGCTTTCAGACCTTTAGCAGTTTAACCTGCCAAATTGGGATGTCTTCTAGATAATAGATCGTCTTTAGCCTATGACAAGTATTTGATACACTACATTAGCCGAAGCCAGTCTATGCGCGATCATTCACCCGCTGGATATACCCGGGAGACTGGATTCGGGAGCCTAACCGTATTGCGGGGTAGGCCTACTGTATTATTCGACTGATCGTAATATATATAATCTCTGACAAATATTATTCACTTTCGGGAAATATTAACAGTTCCTTTAGGACGTGGCGCTCTAAATATATAAACAGAGTTATGACTTAAACCAGACACAATGGGATGGCTATAGATTCACGTATATGGCGCATTCTTTAGGAGATGCTTCGTTATCAATCACGATCATACACAATACTGCACAATGCTGCACACCAATCTGCCGACCTTCACTAATTTTAGTCACATATAAGGAGAACAACAGACAATACGTGTAGGGCCTATAAAATAGCATTAGATTCACTTCAAACCACTTAATGTAAGTCGCAATTGTTATATGTAACCGGTCTCTCTAACCTTTAGTATATCAAGAAGATTGGGGTGTCTGATTATTTATCAGTATTCCAAATATAATATTCCATCAACAAATATAATGAATAACCGACAGTAAAAGCAGCAAAATGTTAAGGTATAAATTGATATGATCGCTTTGTTAAGTATGTCAGTATGGTATGATTAGTTAAGTTAAGTGAGTTATGTATGTATGATAACGGATATACGTTCTATAATTAAGCCTACTAATGTTGGACTAAAGACTGAAACACGGAGATTCCAAAGCCGGTGTTGTAGGCTGTGGACAAATCACATACTGACTCAACTCCACGAGTTTCTATATACAATCTCTAACACAGAGGCAAAAAACGCTCTGATTGGTCGACCGAACAAAGAAGGAACAGAGAACAAAGAAAAAGGTCCACGTATACAGCATCAGCTGTTAGCCGTCGTCATGGTAGCTACACTGTTTACAGAGGATTTGGCGCATTGCGTCATAAAATTGCTAATCATGTCCGCTAAAGTACACATACAGAAGAAATGGCTTTTATGTCCTCTAAAACAACAGTACAGTAAGGACACGGCCTTTTATGCCTGTTAAACCAACTACAGAGTACTTTACGGGGAAAATAACCGGCTAATTACGCAAAAGCCTTTACACGTCCTGTGTCCAATAGCTCCTTAACCGTGTTTGCAGATTCCATCCCGTCGTCTACGTAGAAGCCGCGTCGAATCATATCGATGGCTCTAGTGCTGTACTTATCTTCCTTTCCCTTTACTGTGTCTCTTACGGCCATAGTCGTCGTGAAAGAAGACGACTTGGCTCCCATATTCTGTACTATCATCTTGTACATCGGTATTGTCGACGGTTCCACGTCGCCGTCGCACCATAGGAAGCGTTGACTGTCGCTATCCTCTCCCATCACACGGACTTGGTTGAACATGCCTTCTATGTCACAGGTGAAGGCGTGTTTTCCATTCCTGAATCTGAGTAGGACCTCTATCACAGAGTTGTATATGTTGGGACCCTCTAGCAGATAGTCGTTTAGGCATTTCCCGTCGGTCTTTGCACTACCATCCGCAGTTTACCTTTCTTCGGATCTAAAGCCACGTGGAGTGGCAGGTAATATGTCCTGTCTGTGTTTGGTACGTCGACCGGTAACTCCACGGCCCATCCCTTCTCGACGTACTTTCTGATTGTTTTATGAATGTACTCATTCTTTTCGGGGCTCCGTTTTAACGTCTGTTTCAACTTACGAAGCCTCGTGAGTACCATTGCTTTATTATCGGGCAGCGGTAGTTTTGGTAGCTTCCATACCATTCCTATGGTATACCGCCCCTCATCGCATCTCATAGACTCCTCTACGCTCTGCTGAGCCTGCTTGTCTTCCACCGAGGTTCCGACCCCGGTTTCCTTTAGTCCCTCAAAATCTTGCCTGAGCAGTCTCTTGAGCTGTTCCTCCGCTCCCTCATCCCCCATTTCCTGCATAGTTCCCGCGAACATGCATCCCGATGTCTCCGACATCCTAAATGGTATCTTACTCTTAATTTGGCCACTCAGCGTCCACCCGAACGGCGTCAATATCGCCACCGGATCACACTGCCTGTCTTCGCCGAAGACCGTTTGCATTCTTTTGTGGGCCGTCGGGCAGTCCATTCCTACTATGAGGATACCTTCCTAACGTCCACCTCTGGGATTGAGAAGTCGATATCATCCAGGAATTTATATTGTTCGACCTCGATGTTGGTTGGCCACCTGGCATTGATATTTATTGACTCTATCACTTGGATTGGGTCGATGGTCGCCCCGTAGTCGCATCCCGGTGCCACCGCTGCAATCGTGCACCGTCCGCTCCTCATCTCCAGGACCTCATCTTTGCTAGAGATTGTTGTTACCGCCATTCTACTTGGCCTCGTTCTCAATCCTATCTCTTCGGCCACCCAATTTTCAATTAATGTGAAGGCAGCTCCACTATCGACCAGCATCAATGTGGTTACTGATCGGTTGCCTTCTCCAATCACTCGCACTGGTACTACCCCAAGTAGCACCGTTCCTCTCCTTTTCGCCCCTACTGTGCTCGTTGCCATCGTTTGGCCTTTCCTTTGACCGAACTTAATTGGTGTCTCCTTGCATTGCCTAGCTCTATGTCCACTCATGACACATCGCGAGCAGATCTCGTTCCTCGCCGCGTACTCTACCTGATCTTCCCTGGGTAGCACTTGCCAGTACCTGCAGTTCATGGTTTGATGAAGCGCATTTGTATGTAGCTGGCATTTGCTCTTTGGGTCATAGCCGTCCTTGTACAGTGCATCGCGTATCGCAGCTGCATTTGTACCAAAGTCCCTACTATTCTTATTGTTTGGGTTCGGCCTACTGGGCGTACTGGGGTTATATTTATTTGTGTTGTTATCTTTCCCCTGTCTGCTCCATGATGTGGTCTTACCCCCCGGCTACCTGTGGACTTGCAGTCCCCTGCGTCGCTGCGTATGGCAATGATTGCCTGAGCTTTGGTAATGCGTTTGACGAGTTTTGTTTTGGTTTCGGTCTATGGTAGTCAGTTCTTGGTCCCTTTCCCAGGCTGTCCTCACTATAGACTGGGTCGGTTATTAATTCGGCTTCGTAGTTCAAGAAGCTCGACATTTCTTCTAAACCCGGTTCCGCACCCTTCCTATCTCGAGTGGAGAAAGCGATCTTCCTCCACTTGTTGCGCAGCCACATCAGTAGTGCCTGCGATATCGTGGTGATGTTGTTGGATGTGTTGATTCGTATGGCGCGTCTAGCGTCTTTAGCATGATTAGCGCCTTCTCGACTTTGTTAGCGAATGTCTTTATGCTAACGGGATTATCCTATAGGCCACCCGATGTTATGCCCCTCAGGGTTTGCCGGATGATCTTGTCCGGGTGCCCGTATTCCCTGTCCAATGCCCGCCATGCCATCGTGAAACTGCCCTCTATACCCTGGTATTGCCTCACGATGTCGTATGCTGGGCCTCCTGTATATACTTGCAGATATTTTAGGCACTCCGCCTGCGTCAAGTTCTTTGTTAGTATTTTGTTACTATACATGCGCCGAAACTGCAGATATTCTTCCGGCCTACTCCCATCGAATTTAAACGGTTCCACGGGTGGTAACTCGATCCTAGTTTTTAAAGCATCGATCAACGTGGCCATCCCCATCGCCTGCGCTTCCAATGGGTTCGATGGATGTTGTATAGTTTCTCCTATTGCGTGTGGTCCGTCCGTCCTATTTTCTACCTTCCTTTGGCTTGGGTATATCATTGGGGGTAGCGGCCCCCTCCATATTTCTGTGTCGCATGATCTGTTTTCATCCAAGGGTCTCGTTGTTCTTGCTCCTATCGGGGTATATTGTTGATATTGTGATGGGGGAATGTCACCCTGTCCCCCCCCCCCCCCACCGGTATGCTTGGTACTGGGGTTGATGTTAATATATTGGGGCCCATGCACCTATCCGCAATCATTCCCCCCTCCCCTGGGTATATGTTATGCCCTTGCATGCTGTAGTCATACTGCTGTGCTGGTACCGGTATAGGCCTATCAGCTCCTGGCCTACCTGCCGGTATGTACTCCGCGACTTCCGGGTTTAATCCCGTCGTCCGCGCTATCCTATCGCCTACATTATTCCTGTCAGCATGACCTATGGTATGTGCAGTAAGGCCTACAGTATGTCCTACAGTCTGTATGTGCCGCTCGGGATCGAAGTTTAATCTTCTCGAATAATCCTCCCCGCGGCTACCGTATTCTCGATCGGTAGCTATATTCCGCCGGAAAGTTTCTCTTCGACCCCCTCCACTACTCTCGTCCTCATGTCGGTACATCGTGTACCCCCCTATCGGCGCGTGGTGCGCCTCGTCAGGTCGCGCTTCTCCGGGGCGACGGCAATCTCCCGAAGTTCGACCCCACCGACTCTCCGTTCCCATCTCGACTATCGATGGCTCGCTATCCGTCCTCGCTCTCCTATCGTTCGCGGCGACACTTCTCCTACTATCTTCTCTTCTTCTCTCTCCAGTGCAGTATTCCCGCTCATGAGATCTCTCCTCCATCTCCCGGTTAAACTCCACTGTTCTTCTTCCCTCTTCTGATCGGGCTCGACGCTTCGTCTGCCCTCTCGCGACGTCAACCTGCCTCTCTCTGCTCGATCGCACGTCGCTGGGGATACTCGCAATCCCCCTATTACTCTCTGTCGCCGGGTGTTGCGGTTTACCTAGCTCGACCCGCGCATTATCCGCCGACGCCTGTGGGACACTCTCTGCCCCCCCCCCCCCCTCTCGCTACTAATCTGTTGTGGTGGGGCGCCCGTAGCCCCCCCCACCCGCCGCATCTAACTTCACCATCTCCTACCACACTTCTGCGTCCCTCCTGTCGGACATTCTCCACCCCCCTTTTCTCGTCACTAATTTTCCGTGATGGGGCGCTCCGTACCCCCCCCCCCCCACTCGCCACATTTCACTTCACTATCTCTCACTTCACCTCTACACCCCTCTCTAGTCGACGCACTGTCTCTACTACGGCTGGGTCCATTCACCCCCGCCTCTCTCTCTACTACTGCGTGGCCTACCAGGCCCACCTCAGGTTGGTTCAACCCCGCTACCTCCTGCCTACCAACTACGTGGCCTACCAGGCCCCCGTCGGGTTGGCTTAACCCCGCCACTTCCTGCCTACCAACTACGTGGCCTACCAGGCCCCCTTTTGCCGGGTTGTGTATGTCCGACACGTTCACGTTAATAGCACCACTGTGGTTGTCGCCAATTTGGCCCTCTAGTTCACCTAAATTATTTTGTGCACCAAAATTAGAAACAGAATTATTTTGTTCGTTCGAGATAGGATTATTTGAATTATTTTGCGTGGGTACATTATTTGGATTATTTTGCAAATTCGGGTTTGGATCATTATTTAAATTATTTGGATTAAATGCATTTAAGTTTAAATTACTACTAGACTACTAGGTAAAATATTTCCTGGAATAAAGGTTTGGTTAGGATTATCTAATATGGTACTATTAATATTAACGTCGTCTACTGTAGTATTATTATTACCCCCCCCCCCCCCACCCGCCTGTACGGTCACACCATTCTCGGGTTTGTCATGCGGTTCCTGTAAGTGGGGTATTAATAAATGTTTCCACGACCCTTGGCCCCTCGAAAGCAGTCGAGCCAGCGTCACTCTCTGACAACCCCATTTGCGCCAGTTTCAGTTTGTGTTTCTTTATGGCTTGGTACTGAATAAGCTCCCTCCGACGGGCATTTAAAACCTCCCGTACACGCGTCTCCTCTGCCATTCTCTCCTTATTCTCCCGCGCGCTTTGCTCGGCCAATTCCCTCTCTCTCGCGGCTCCCTGCATTCGTCTTGCCTCCCTCGCCACCTCACGCTCTTTGCTTTCCGCCTCACGCTCCTTACGTTCCGCCTCACGCTCTTTACGTTCCGCCTCACGCTCTTTACGTTCACTCTGGTCTCTCGCTTCACGCTCCTCTTGTTCCTTCCTCCCTATTTCCTCACACTCCCTAAAGCTTCTCGCGGCCTTCTCGGCCCTCTCTCCGGTCTCCCTAACCAGTTCCATTTCCTTCTCTAATAGCGCTTTCCCCTCCTCTAACTGTCTCTCTATTTCTCTCTGGTCTTGCGCCGCTAGATCGACTTGGTAAGCCAAATTTAATTCCATCACCCGTCTTTCTTTTGCGGAGGATGTAGCAGACTTATCAGTTGCAACGGATTCCCTCCGCCTTCCCGTCCTACTAACTTTCCCCCGCCTCCCGGAACTTCCTCCGACCGACGAGACGGAATCCTTGGGGTTAACCTCGGATTCGCCCTCCTGCGGTCTCCTCCAACCCACTAATTTTATCCCCCGGGCATCGACTAAGTATGGCCCTATGTACACTACACTAGCCCGCATACTCATACACTCCCATAGATCAGACAGTTCGCTGGCAACCCCTTTCGCTCTGTCCTCGGCTAGTTCTCTCTGTCCAAAGCACATTAGATAGTTGAAATGTTCGTTCGACTCACCTAATCTTTTCTTCAACTTTACCTCATCTATCTTCGCCCCTCCTTTGGCCTCTTTGAGTATCTTCCGGGTCGCGTTGTAGGCCCGTCGAAGTCGATCGCTGACCCCGATGTCCTCATCGCCGACATCTCCTCCATCTCTCCGGGTTCGGCGTCGTACCGTCGGTTCCACCGTCACCGTTCCGGTGGACCGTCTGTCGCCCTCGGCATGTGGCTGGCCGGCGACATCGGTACGTCGACCCCCGCTCCCCATCGACTCGTCTTTCTCTTCTCCCGACTCGTCTCTCCTTTCTCTCAACTCGCTCTCCGGTTGTAGACGGCCCCCCTCATCTTGGATTGCCGGATCTCCCGTTACCGATGGGTCCGGCGTCGCGGGTCTATACAGTCTGGTCGCGGCCTCGCGGATCGTTAGGTCTCCGTCCAGGGTCCGCGGCGGTGTCGTCTCTCCTGTTCGACTCATCTTGGTATCTGGCAGTCAGTTTGGGCTGTTTAACTAGGGCGGCAGTTTGGATTAAATTACTGTGACGGGATCTATGAAGGATCCCAGTTTATCCGGTTTTCAATCTACGCGTCCCCGCCGTGTGTGAAAGGTAAAGAGAGTTATTGATCGCTGTATATAGTCTTCTGGGTATAATAGTAAGGATATGATATAAGATATATAAACGATGACACAAGGTATATGATATGATATTGGATACACGGATGGTATACGAAGACAGTAATTGAAGTTCCGGTACTACCCTAGCTAAGCTGACTTACTATAAGTGAACGAAATGATTACTGCACTGATAATATATATTGCACGGTTGGCCAAGTTACGTTACCCAGCCGGTGCCTTCCCCCCATTGGCTAATAACCCTGTTGTCGCCCTTTGCCCCCCCTGAAGTGCTTCCCTTCGCCCCTGCTATTCTCTCTCTTTCAAGGGTGTAACCCCTGACCCTTATTGTGCGTGTGTGTGTGTATTTTCTCCTTCCCACTTTGTTGGGTGATACGAGGTTGATATTGGTAATCAACCTCGTGTTCCCAATATTGCTTAACGGCTCACTTTATGGGGTAGGTTAGCGGAATTGGATAAGCTAACAAGAAAGACCAAAATGTTGACAGTTAACTTTGATCGGATGAGCATAAACTCAAAAGATGGTATGCTTGAGCATGTGGATGACTTCTGTTACCTGGGATCATGGATTCGGAAGTCAGTAAGTAGTGTAGTGTAGTGTAGTGTAGTGTAGTGTAGTGTAGTGTAGTGTAGTGTAGTGTAGTGTAGTGAAGTGTAGTGTAGTGTAGTGTAGTGTAGTGTAGTGTAGTGTAGTGTAGTGTAGTGTAGTGTAGTGTAGTGTAGTGTAGTGTAGTGTAGTGTAGTGTAGTGTAGTGTAGTGTAGTGTAGTGTAGTGTAGTGTAGTGTAGTGTAGTGCTGAAAAGTATGGCCTATTAGCTACCCAACGTGGGGTATGTAAAATAATACCGAGTCTGATAATTATGATTTAAATTGCACTATATATACATTCGGTAAAAAGCAGTATTGCCATACCTCGCTAGGTGGCGCCAGGCTTCGATAATATTTTCAATCGATTCAGCAGTCCAGAAAACCTATAAAAACGAGTTGAAATCAAAAGATGGGGGTATTTTTCAAAATTTGAAGTGCCACGCCCACTTCTTAGTTGCACGAAAAATAGCATCCAGTTCAATTTTAGGAAATGGAATATAATTACATTCGATTCAGCATAGTGAAATACCTACTAATTCTAGCCAACAATGCCACACTATCAGTTTTTAGAATGACCCCGCCGTGGTTTTTTTATTATAATTCTAAAACAAACGCAGTTGGGAATCTGAAATTTTAAGACTTTTCCTAAAAATCTATTGTCTTCCTAGTAGTGAAAACCGTTTTCAAAAATATTGGGTACTTTTCGAGTTATAGCACCATTTTTTAACCCTACTTTTGGCACTTTTTTTGAGACTGTAAAAGCTTTTGCGGATATAACCAGTCATTTTTCTCCGCAAAAAAATGTTTAGTTGTTTTAGCGGACATAACAAGCCATTTTCTCCGCAATGTACCCTGTAGGTGTTTTAGCGGACATAACAAGCCATTTTATGCCGCAATACACCAAATACTCTAAATAGAGTGTAGTTCAGATGACGACATCTGTCAGCTGATTTGATGTCGATGTGGAGCTTTCTTAACTTTCTTTGTTCGGCTCGCTCGACCAATCAGAGCGATTTTCATTTTATTTTGCACAGAGGCCTACAGAAAACCGCGCAATGCATGACGGTCTTGGTTTTACCTTTCTGAGCGAGAACAACTGCTTAGAAATTATTCTGTACTTCTGTGTTAGAAGTTTCAGACTTTGGCCAACATTAGACCGCTTTGATTACAAGAACGTAAATCTATTATCTCTGGACTGACTGGATGCATTACTGGCCCTGCTGCACTGTGCAACTGTGCAACTAACCATAACAACTGGTCACTTGGCACCTGCGGTACCGGTATTACCGATACTGGCTGAATATCACCGCATTATTGTACTTCTGTTTTCTGTCTGTTATTAATGGTTATATGTTGATGGATATGTTGTTATATTTGGAGAATATCGATAAATAATCATAAAACCCCAATCTTCTTGATTACTAAAGGTTAGAGGGACCGGTTACCGGTAGCAATTGCGACTTACATTACAGTGGTTTAGTGTGCATTAAATGCTATTTCATAATCCCTACATGTGTCAGTTGCTATCCTCCTTATATATGATCAAATTCAGCGACGGTCTGCAGATCAATGTGCAGCAGTGCGAAATCGTATGCAGCAGTGTGACAGATAATAAAGCATCTCCTAAAGAATGCGCTATTTACGAAAATCATTAGCCATCTCGTTGTGTTTAGTATAAGTCATAACTCTGTTTTATACTTAAAGCGCCACGTCCTAAAGGAACTGTTAATATTTCCCTGAAAGTGAATAATATTGTCAGAGATTATATAGTAACAATCAATCGAATAATACAGTAGGTCTGAAACGCAATAAGGTCAAAGCATCCGAATCCAGTCTCCCTTAACTGTGGGTGAATGATCGCGCATAGACTGGCTTCGGCTAATGTTACTTCATGTGCATTAAATAATTGTTATAAGCTAAAGTCGATTTATAAACAAGAGGACACCTAAAATTGGCAGGTTAAACTGCTAAAGGTCTGAAAGCGCGAACAATAATAGATTTTCAGATTCTTTATTGCACCGTAGGCAATAAAGTCAAACGTACCGGTCGACCGGTAAGCTGTAGGCCTAACTGCCCAACTGCCCGAACCGGTACTTACAGGTACAGCAGTATTATTCGATTTTGATAATTATATACCAGTAGGTCTTAATATTTAATCAGGGACGCCTGGTTTTTTATTGGGATTTTACTTATTTCTGTCAGTTTTATTTATCTGTAAGTTAATATTGAGCAGAAGGCGTGTAAGCCTGCTCAGATTGTACAAATAATTTGTAGGCTGGATTGTTGTCTGGCTGTTGTCAGGTCCGAAGAGATTGCAGTGTGTGTAGAGTGTATGTCCGATAAAATACTAGTTAGGAAGGTGGGGGCATCCAGTGTTGTAAGGTAAATCCCCTCCGAAAGAATAAGTCGTACTACTCGGTTAGAACGTATACTAACTAACCATTTCGGAGTCTGCATATACTGTAGTTTATTTAGGCTTGATAGTAGTCTGTCAGCATTTGGTTTGTATTTTGTTTGTGTAGTCTGTACGGGTAGCGTAATATTTATTATTCAGAGTTTATGCGATTATTCGCAACATACACAACCCTAAGTTTATTCCTACAGTAATTGTGCTTGTTATACATACCGTTATAGTTAAATTAAGCCCGGTACTACATCAGGGATGTTTGGCGTAGGTAAAGACTGGTGATTTTATGCTCTAGTCACTCCAGCAGATACCGTGGTTCTTTTAGCTGTACAAGTATTTTTAACTGCTGGTAATTTGTTGTATAAGTACTTGTACCTAATTTAGGGTTTAGTGTACAGTGCTTTCCGAAAGTAATTAGTGTGTAGGCAGTATATTTGTGTTGTAAAGTGGTTAATAGGCACGTTAGCTCTCTGGTTGGCTGCGGTAATTAACTTCTAGGTAGGGACACTCCGGGTACATAACGTAGTACTTATAGAGCTGTAAAGCTAGAGACTATAAGTCATCAGACGGTGGTATTTTCTTATCTAGACAACGCAATATCTTTACTACTGCTTTATTATTTTCAAATACCGTAGTATCCTGTCCGTTTGTTTGTAAGAACCAGAAATTCTAACTCCTTGTTAGGCTGGTTTGTAGATTTCTTGTAAAATTACCCCTAAAATTTGTACGTGTAACTTTTGTTTTTATTTAGAGATTGTAATCTCACACAGTAATTGTACGTAATTTGTAGTAATAAGTAACTTAGTAAATTAGAATTATTTGTTTTAGTGTCCAATAAGTAGCACTCCACTGAGAGCGTTCAGCTTCTGTGAAGTGACTCCTTACCTAGAAATAATAACATTTATTTCAAATATTGTAACAAAAACCCATTAAACGGGTATATATATATTATAAATCAACTCAAACCGATTTATAAAATAGTAGGCCTGTCATCCATCAATTAGGTCTTAATATTAGTTGGACTACTGCTTAAATAACGGTAATAAAGTAACGTAAAGTAACCCTAAAATTCATAAATTCAGTTATTATAAAATAATTGACATACCGGTATTTACGATAGGCTTATTATATTTATTTCTATAAATTTAAGCTGAAATTATATACCGGTATTCTGTAATTAATTCTAGTCTATAATTATACTTATATATACTATAGGTGTATGCTGTATACCGGTATTCACGATAGGCTTATTATATATTTTAATATTTATGCTGAAATTATATACCGGTATTCTGTGACTAATTCTAGTCTGTAATAATACTTATATTATATACTATAAGTGTATACCGGTATTCTAATATATTGTATATATCACATTACACTGAGTAACGGTATCGGTAATTAATTACTAGGCTTATAGTTAGTGCTGGATTACTAGACTTGCTTTAACTGTAGTTGTAGTAGTGGGCATTCAACTGTACAAACAAACATGGCTGACACAAAGCAAAATCTGTCAGATAGTCTCCTAGAAACAACAGTCTGCGATCCAGATAGGAGTGCGGAACGTTTGAGACCGAAGTTCAAGTCCCCTCCTACTGTAAGAAGGTCATCCCTCCAGTAGTAGTATCCGACCCTAGGCTAGTAAAGTACCGTAGGTCTATCATAGGCACTCGGGCTCAAGTCAAGCGGGACCAAGAGGCAGCTGTTAAACAGCAGCAACACTCGAACCGAGAACTTATTTCTCAGCGGCCCGATAGCTCCAGTAGTTCAGATATGGTAGAGTTGACATCCGAACGCAGAGCCAAGATGGCAGAAGCAGTTTATTCGGATCCACTTCTCATTCTTCCTGAAGCCGTACTCACTAGGGTATTGATTGCGGTAGAAGAACATCAAATCGATTGGGCGAGAAGTAAGCGATCAACCAAGGACAGTTATGCGGGATACACAAGGGAGGAACTGAAGTCTATTGTCGTGACGCAATGGAACTTCCCCGGACCCGGACTCCCGTTTAACTTATCGGAAGCTGCCTGGGAGGACCTATACAGGATGGGAGTGACAAAATACACAAGAGATCCAGCTGTGTGGAAGAGGTCGGCAGCAGGATATGTACAGGGATTCTTCAGCTCTTTGGAGAGATTAGAGGAACAACTGTTTCAACAACCCCAAGGACCTCAAGAGCAGGGAGAGCTGCTTTACCAAGTTCGAGAAAGAATCCTAAGAATCAGACTGATCCTTTCGGCCTTTGAGGAAGCCTCGAAGAGAAGCCAAGACACGTCGTTGCAAGTTGCCGTAAAGACTTGGTTCCAACGGGTAAGTCTTAAAGTCCAAGGAACAACCCAATGGAAAATTCAGCTGGCTGAACGCTCAACCCATGGAGAATCAACAGACGCTACCTTTTCTCAAGTGGAAAGCGAAGCGACATTGGAGAAACCTCAGAAGAAGGACGCTATTGACATCTATCTGTCGGACTATCAACGATTTATAGGAGACGAAGAGCTAAGGAGACGACTGTCTGGACTTCATCCTACTAGTGAGGGAGCCAAATTTGTGTTAGACGCATTAGATGCGGAAATGTTAGCCGTAGAGCATGCTAAATTTGATGAAAGCATCCTCATCGCCAGGGAACAGGAACAACAATTATTAAAGAAAAAATGGATAGAAGACAGAAAGGCAGCAGCAGCGGCAGCGGCAGCGGCAGAAGTTGAAAGAAAAGCGGCAGCTGCAGCGGCAGTGGCAGAGGCTGAAAGAAAAGCGGCAGCTGCAGCGGCAGAAGTTGAAAGAAAAGCGGCAGCGGCAGAAGCGGAAAGAAAAGCGGCAGCGGCAGAAGCGGAAAGAAAAGCGGCAGCGGCAATGGCGGCGGCAGAGGCAGAAGCGGAAAGAAAGGTAGCAGCGGCAGAAGCGGAAAGAAAGGCGGCAGAGGCAGTGGCAGCAGCAGAACGGAGGGCATCTGAAGAGACAGTCAAACTAGAGTTGGAAAATCTTCAAGAGAAGCAAGATTACTTCAATAAACAAAGAACAGCTAAGTATATGCAGATGATAAGTCGATCTACTCCCAAGAGACAGGGATTTGCATCATCTGATGAAGGCGATACAACAGATCCTGAAGGCGGAGGAAATAGATCTCGTTCCAGCAGACGTAGAAGAACGCCTCATCATCAGAAATTGCCTAATTTGCCCCCAGCTGTGAGAAGGCAACTAGCTAGCGCAGACTTAGGTAGTACAGAACCCACAGACCAAATTATTAGAGTAGAAAGACTCCCTACTATAGTAGATGAGCCTGAAATAATTAGGCCTGTTCTCGAAGCCACCCCTTTGGTGATAGAGACACCTGTACTTCCAGAACCCAACTCTAAATTCCCTTTGCACAGCACTAAACTACCTGTGCCCAGTAGAACAGCCCCTGAGAGAATTCCTGTCCTGGACGCCGAGCGAGACATCAACGATTTATCACCCGTCGTCCCTCGTCTACCCGCTACTATGTTGGCGGCTCCCGCTTCGGCGGTCGAGTGGGTGGATGAGGGACGGCGGGGGATGGATCTCCTGCTCGGGCAGATGCAGGAGACTGTTCAACAGTTCAAGGGAACAGTAAGGGAAAGTAGGTTAGAGTTGCAAGAAGTGCAGCAGAGTATCGCGTTAGAACGCGATAAATTAGTAAATATACAAAGGAGTATACCACCACCCCATGTAACAATGTGTCAACCTGTTAGGTCTGAAGTATTTCATGCGCAAGGTGTGGAGCCTACACGCATCTATACTGCTAGTGAAGTAGAAACTCCTATAGTAAACACTATTAAGGGTAATTATAAACCTGTTGACAATGATATTCAATTTAGACCTGATCATAATCCGAGAAATTTATATACCGATAACTCGATATTAAATAACACGATGGCCCAAGAAAGTTTTACGCGTCAAATGGCTAGAACCGAAGCCCGTGAAGCGGTAAAAGTGGGAGAGATCGTCAAATTCAATGGAGATGAGATGAAATGGTTAGCTTTTAATGAATATTACAAAGATAACATACAGAACTCTGTACTATCTAACGGAGAGAAACTTAGATTCCTCATCGAGTGTTTGGAAGGACCTCCCAAGTTAATGGCGTTAAAGTTTATTGGACATCCAGATGGATTAAGACAAGTTTGGGATACACTAAACATCAGGTATGGTAATAGGACAAACATAGCTAGGTATTTGTATGCGAAATTAGTAGCGCCCCGAAAGTTCCTTAGCAGCGGGATTATAGAGTTTTCCGATGAGATTCGGGAGATCTGTAGACAACTAGATTGGTTAGGTAAGTCTCATGAATATCAGAGTTCCATGGTTATTGGAGCCGTAGCCTCTACTTTGCCAAAGGGTGGAGTAGGTACTCGGTGGGACAAGAAAGTGCTCTATATGATGGACCAGCAACAAAGAGACCCTACCATGGCTGATCTCATGTCATTCTTAAATGGAGAGGTAAGATTACAGCTCCTAAAGCAGTCCCGAGAGAAGACACCAGAAAATAAGGTAACTGAAAAACCTGTTTCTAGGAGAAAGGTCACCCCAGTGTGTTATACAGATGACTGCGAAAGCCAAACCTCTCAAGAGGAGAACAGCGGGAAAGACACCGAAAGATCTTACTATGTCAACAAAGCACATAAAGACGTAAGTAATTTTAAGTCTCGAACCAGTGACAGGAGAGAACAGGTAACAAAAACTCCTCCTACGTCTCCTAAGAGAGTTCATGGAAGAAAGCCCGAGGAAAGAACGTGTGTACCCAACACTACCCAAGGTAAAGTAAGTAACATCAAACCAAAATGTGCATTGTGCGATGGGCCCCATCGTTTAAGTGTGTGTGATGAATTCTTAAAGAAATCCCTAAAAGATAGACGCGAAGTCATGTGGGATAAGCGGTTGTGTTATAATTGTCTCAGACAAGGACACCAACGGCGAACCTGTTACTCCGACGCAAGTTGTGCTAAGTGCGGCGCGAAACATCATATCTTGTTGCACACCGAATTCGAAAGAAACAGCCCGAGTCAGGTAAGTGAGTCTGAACTACATGTCCAATTCAGTGATGTGAACGACACTGACCACAGTTCTGAGATGGAAGGATTTTACACGGACGAATTCTCCGACGAAAACGAATCCTGCTATATGATAAACACCGCAGTGTATCGAGCACTTACATATGAGACTGAAACCGATAGTGAGCTCCCCCTAACTATTCCTGACCGACAACCATCTTGGAAAGCGCCAACTTCCAACGTAGGAATCCGAGAATTTCCCGTAGTGCAGTTGAGAGTCCACGGGTTAAAAGAGAGCTATATAGTGAACGCCCTCCTTGACTCCGGCAGCACAGGAACATTCATCGACAAAGAACTAGCCGAAGACATCTTTGCTGGACAACCCAAGTTCCGAACTAAGTTGAACCTTTCAGGAATTATGCAGGTTTGGAAATCTACAGTAGCTACAGACTACTATGTAGGCGCGTTATCCACCCCCCAGGATGAACTAGGAGAACACAGTATAAGGTCAGTAAATATGGTGGCGATAAAGAACTTCGCTACCAGCCAAGAGGAACCTTATAACTGGGATGAAGACGACTTCACCCAGCAGCATGAGATACCTAGATTCAACACCGACTACCCAGGGTTACAAATATTCATCGGCCAAAATGCGCATGAGGCGCTTGAGACATTAGAGAAAAGGCCTGCTCAACCGCAATCACTGCAAACCTATGCAGGAAGAACTAGAGTAGGTTGGTACTTTACTGGACCTTCCCGTAGGACACTCATGGAAAGGCTACCTAAAGATCAAGTCCACCAGGTGAGTGAATGGGAAGAGGAAATCAGTGAGGGAGACGACACACCTGAGGGAACACCATACTCCTCAGATAATGACGATATTCATCAACTATTCAACAAGGAGAATACCATCGACCTCCTTACGGAAAATGAAACTTGGCAAAACCAAGTGAACCTGTGTCACCTCATCCATCCAGGTGGACAAGTCGATTACAACGACGAACTGAATGAAGTGATAGATCATTACAACGCGAAGACTCGCGATGAACACGCCATACGATTCTTTACTCAAGAAGCTGTAGAGCCTAATTCCTATGATAAGGCCCTATCGGTAGAAGAGGAAAGAGCCAAGCAGATACAGGAAACGACTACACGTTTTCTTAAAGATCAAGGTAGGTATGAGATTGGTCTGCCTTTCCGACGGCGAGAACCCAATTTTATAAATAACCGACCCTTGGCAGAGAAGAGAATCGCGCAACTACATCGACGCCTTACGGCAAATGCTTCAGCTAAGGAGATGTACAAGACCCAGCTGAAGAAATTCATTGACAAGGGATATGCGGAGCGAGTACAGGAAGAAACACCCATAACTGAGAGAACGTACTATTTAACACATCATTACGTTCCCAAACCCGGTAAACCCAACGAAGTCCGGGTAGTATTTGACGGCTTCGCCCTCTACATGGGCCAATCCCTTAACTCCGAGTTGTTGCCGGGACCCAACTTACTCCAATCCTTGTTGGGAATACTCTTAAGATTACGACAATATTCGATTGCTTTCGCCTCGGATATAGAAGGCATGTTCTTACAAGTTAAGGCGCTGAATAGGGATCGAGACAGCCTACGATTTCTGTGGTGGCCTGAAGGAGACCTCAACCAGAAACCGGTGGAGTACTGGATGACCATCCAGGCTTTTGGGATCATCTCGAGCCCCTCAAACGCCTGCTCAGTAGTGCGCACCACTGCTGATGACAACCGGGACGCCTTCTCTAAAGTGGTTATCGGTAACATCAAACGGGATATATACATGGACGACAATTTAAAGTCCCTCCCATCGGTGGAAGAAGCCATTGATGTCGCCAAGGGAACGGTAGAGTGCTTGAAAAGAGGTGGATTTCGATTAACTAAATTCACCAGTAACTCCCGTGAATTTCTGGAATCGATCCCGGTAGAAGACCGAGGAGTTAAAGATCTAGACCTTATCAAGGACGATCTTCCAGAAACCAAGACGCTTGGTTTGAAATGGGACACGGAGAGAGATATCCTGTTTTTCCAGCTAAAACAGCGAGATAATCCAATTCGAACTAAACGGATTTGTCTAAGTATCCGAGCACTTATTTCGATCCATTGGGATTTATTCGCCCAGTTATATTGGTTGCTCGGAGTTTAGTTCAACAAATGTGGCTTGAAAACCACTCGTGGGACGATCCACTTAAGGGAGAACTACTAAAGAAGTGGATGAAATGGGAAGATTCTCTACCATCCATCGGGAACTTTACGATTTCCCGTTCATATTTTGGTCATGTTCTCCCCACATATTCCTATCAACTCCATGTGTTTGGAGACGCCAGCGATATGGGAATAGGTATAGTAGCCTACCTGAGGGTTGAAACTCCGGATGGAATTAAAGTTGCCTTGGTTACCTCTAAGGCCTTGATAAACTACAAGCTACGAGTTCCTCGAGCGGAGTTAAAGGCAGCTCTATACGCTACAGCCATCGGCCGGAATGTCACAGAACAGATCGACTATCCACTGGAGAAAACTGTCTATTGGACTGATGCTTTACTCGTTATGGAGTATATAACCAATGAAGTCTGTCAGTTCAGCGTCTTCGTTACCAACAGAGTAGTCGTTATACTTAGTCGCACTAGTGTAGATCAATGGAGACATTGCCCTGGGACGATTAATCCAGCCGACATCGCCTCCAGAGGAGCAACTCCTCAAGAACTGGCAGACACTCCAGACTGGTTAGGTGGACCCGACTTCCTAAGTAAAGAAGAGGATGAATGGCCTCCTCATCTCACCACGGCTGAGATTAGACAAGCCAAGGGAGCGGAGAAAGTCAAACCTAAAACCCGGACGAGTAAATCGAAGTTATTTAAACCCGTGATAGATCTGTCTGTACTACATATTTCCGGAGACGTTGCTGTGGATCTAAACTCCCCCGCCACAAATAAGTCTGTTGTGGAAATCAGAGAGAGAGACTGGAAATCTGGAACACCAGACGTTTCACAGGGACTCTCACCTCTCATACAGAGAGCGATACATCACTATAGCTCCTGGAATCGGCTTTGTAAGGCCATCGTATATTTAAAGCGATGCTTTCATCATCACTACTCCAGGACGAAGATCGCTAGTGATACCGCTCCACTGACATCTGTGCAGGTCCATGCTATTAAAGATCTTCCCAAATATAAAATCTCAGATAGGTTTCTGACGGAGAAGATCAGTTACCAGGAGCATGAAGAAACCAATAAGCAGATACTGAGACTCCTGCAATGCTATGAAGATTCCGATAAGTATTTCCTGTTGTTGAGAAATCCATAGATGCGCTTAAGGGATCGTTTCTCTAGCACAATGATAGATGGGTTAATACGTGTTGGAGGGAGACTAACTAATGCTCCATTATCCTTTGACACTAAGTTTCCCATACTCATTAGAAATCTTGAAATACAAATCAAGATGATTGTAGATGTTCACAGTAAGCTTTACCATGCTGGTAGAGAACGAGTTCTTAGCGAAATTCGAACTCGCTATTATTTTCATAAACCCCGTAGAGCTCTGAACCAAGTTCTTAGGAACTGTATACCCTGTAGGAAAGCATTCAGTAGGCCTTTAACACAGCGAGAGGCAGAATTACCTAGGGAACGAGTAAGCTTCTATGAACCACCCTTTACTAATACTGGTGTGGATTTATTTGGCCCTATTGAAGTATATCGTGCCAGGAATATAGTCAAGCGATGGTGTGTCATCTTTGTCTGTATGACTTGTAGAGCGATCCATTTAGATATGGTGAACGATCTATCTACCAACAGCTTCATACTGAGTCTACGCCAACAGATCGCTCGCTTTGGAACTAGCAACACGATGAGATCTGATAAGGGGACGAACTTCATTGGCGCCAATAATGAGATCAAGGCTTACGTTAGAGATTGGAACCAAAGACAGGTGGACGATCAGCTAAGGGTAACATCATCTAGCTGGACATTCAATGCCGCCAACGCCCCTTGGTGGGGAGGAAGTTGCGAGAGATTAATAAGAAGCGTGAAGACCACATTTCACTTTATAGTGCCATGCCGCGCGTATCTCACCGACGAACTTTTGCGGACATTAATGGAAGAAATCACCGCCTATCTTAACGAAAGAACGCTTATGCCAGTCTCATCGAGTACCGACTCCCTGGAAGCGCTAACACCTGCGCACTTCCTACTGAAGAAACCTGTAGCCATGCTCCCACGATCGGAAATCACGGACATAGACGAATACTGCCAACAAACTTGGCAACTTATGCAGTTATTATCCCGTCGTTTCGCTGACCATTTCGAAAAATATTATCTGCCTACGCTACAACTTCGAACCAAGTGGTTTGCGCAGCAAGAAAACATCAGCGCCGGAGACATGGTCCTTATTGTGGAATCAGATCTTCCACGTAAGTGGTGGCAGACAGGTCGTATCATCGAGACTCATATCTCAGATGATGGTTTGGTGCGATCGGTAGAACTCGTCGTCATGCAACGTAACTTTAAGAAACCTGGAATTGTGTTCGAAACACAGCAGCTCAATCGCCCAGTTGGTCGTTTATGTTTACTGGAAAGAGACAGAGAACTGTCCGGAAACTATGGAAGGCAAGATACTCTTCCCACGACCACCTCCCTAATCCAACAAACATCTAGGGACTCCCCAACGTAACAGCGTCTGGAGTGGGTGTATGACCATATTATTTTATATTCGTTTTTTAATATTTTTATATTTAGGTATGTATTATTATGTAATTTTATAATAATCGTTTTCTTTAATTTTATTTAGTAGAATGTTATTTTAGCGATTATTTAGTAGATTAGTGCAATATATACTCGTGTTTATTACTTAATTACTTATATTATATATTTAGTGCAGCGGCGAGAAATAATTCTTTTTCTCTTTCCTTACTGTCCGTATCATATTATAAATACGTGACTACAGTAAGATGAAATGTCCGTACTTATTAAAGTACAATAAAGCTCCTACTATACTCAAGTATTATTGGTAAGTAGAGTATTAGGAATGCAAAGTTCAGATCCTCGTGTCTCGGCTAAACCAAGCTCTGGGTAGACCTTGGAAACGACTTGCCTCTTCTCACTGACATTGCTTATTGCAATATTGCTCTCATACCGTATATTAAATAATACATATAGTAGCGTGATGTCCCTTTAACAGTAGCGTACAATGCAAATAAATCTGTTAAACCCTTTGACCATCTGTAATTCTAGTCGATTAAGATATCGCGGCACCCACCGATATACTTGAAAGACAAAATTCTAGAATCAGTGGTTAATGTCCCCAGACATGTTCTGGAATAAATCGGTGCCCATCTTAAATATTACATAGTTAATATTTATAAAATCTATTAAAACAAATGTTATAATAGAGTAAATGCACGCAAATAAACTCTAAGGAGTTTGTAAACCGAGAAAATCTATAAATCAAGATCTGTTAAAATTTAGATCCTTTAAAAATTCTAGTCGATTAAGATATCGTAGCACTTACCGATACTCTTAAGGACAAATTTCCTAAAATCAAGGATCCCAGTCCCCAGACATGCTCTGGAATAAAATTGTGCCTATTTTAATATTAAATAATAAAATTTACGGGAATAAATTTAAATTCATATCCTTTCATGAATTTGATAAATTGTTATTTTATACAATTTATAACATTCCCAAAATTCCATTAATTAATAGATCATGGGAGCGGAGATTCACCCTATTAAGTATGTTAGTGTGCGAGAATCTCCAATATATAGTCAATAGCCGATAAAATTCATAAAATCATGTATAAAGGGGAATATTGACAATTAAAGAATTACTATTAAATAGCATCCCAGATCTGTATGCATGAGAATTACCCTAATTCTACTGCTAGATTTCCATAATGTCACCATAGCAAAAACCACGCTAGAATTAGAAGCAAGTTAAAAGAACAATAGAAAGCTTGCCCCATTGAATAGCATACGGAATAAATAGTGCA
This sequence comes from Nemertoderma westbladi, assembly GCA_032718475.1. Taxonomy (NCBI): domain Eukaryota; kingdom Metazoa; phylum Xenacoelomorpha; order Nemertodermatida; family Nemertodermatidae; genus Nemertoderma; species Nemertoderma westbladi. The sequence continues at coordinate 36,535 of JAUCBJ010006914.1, read as the reverse complement.
CTGCTAGTATCCAAGGATACATAATAATAACGTGGCATTCTGGAAGGCACTTGACTAACGGACAAATGGCCCGAATGTGTACACTTTGTGACAGTTGTGTGGAGTTTGTGCGTTTATAGGTGAATGTTACTACTAAAGTGTGTTTACAGTAGCGAGTCGCAGTTGTGAAAGTAGCCCTAACCCTGCAGTAAGAACCTGAAGTAAATCTAAGCCCTTGGGACGGACAGTGGAGTGACTCGCGCTGGTTGTTGTTGTCGTTGTGCAGCTACTACGTTGGCGATAGACACAGCGGCGACAGTACATCAGCGCTGAGGATCTTGTGCTGTCCGGGGGCCATGAGGGGTAGGCAGCGACGCCCGCTAGCCTAATTATAATTAATTATAATATTGATAAACTCAAATAGCAGCTATGTCTGAGTTGATAGAAGATGATCTTGGTATCAGGGAGCAATATACCCTACCATTGCAAGCGTTGTTGATAGTTTAATACGCGGTGACGCTAGTCCCTCTACTACGGAGGACGATGGCCGTTATATCGAACCGCCAATGTCCAAGAAACAACTCACGCGTGAATTGGACTATAGAAAATTCACCGCTAATTTTACACGATATGGACGATGTAGACACCGAAAGGGAAATGATCCTATTTAAAGATCATACCCAGCAGAGTCGGAACGACAAACTGAGAATCGAACACGAAAATTATATTTGATTAACGTTAAAGTTTACGTTAAATTTACGTTAAAGAAGACGTTAAAGAACTGGATAAATGCAGTGACTTCAACGTATATTTGGAATTCTTGAGAGAGACGTTGTAAAACTGGAGAAAGATCATCCGCGTTTCCCCTACAAGACGTGCGTCTTTGGTATTATTACGATGAATGCCCTAGACCCAACCAACACACGGAAAGACATAAACATCCGCGGAGACGTTGCGCTAAACACAGTTTTACTCGCTATATTTACAGGAGTTTCGAGCGAAACTTGTTCGACGTATCACCTACGCTCGCTCGACTCAAACGATCCTTAAATAAACCTCTGATTGGAGTTCGGAATACTCGGTCAGATCTCCTCATTCCCTGGTGAAACCTCAGACTCTTGATCCTAATAGTATGACGGATCCTCCTGAGCTGTACTCATTGTTCAAAGATCTAGTGTTACCCGAACAATTAGTCGGTGGCACTCCGGTTGTGGGCTCCCTAGATATTCGCCCATCCTACCTAGCTGGATTGGGACGCGGACATTTAATATCGCCGTTCAACCCATATAATCGTCCCGGTTTAACCCCGATACAACCTGTCACCGAGGTGGAGGAGAGAGTTGTACGCAACGCGTTAGACACTATTCGACAAAAGATCGGAAAAGGAACCTACGATTGTTTAGAGAAACGTAAATTGCAGCAGCAAGTCCAAGCGGTAAACGAATTAGCTTTATCTCAGTTCGATCGGGAAATCCAGAATCTCTAAGAAGATATCGAACTTGGACGACCCTACTCTCTAAACGAGTTTTAGACGAATGCTTCCAACGACAAGCGGAGGAAAATCAGCACGAGGAGAAGCATATTGATTTCGACAGAGCCTGAGAACGCGAGTCGGAAAGAACCATCAAACCGAGTAAATTTCTCACTACACAAGGTCCGGTCCACCTATCGCTCTTGTGCAGATGAATCGTCAGGGACCAGTAAGAGCTGCTGTCTTGAAACGTGCTCTGAAGGTTGTTCGACCTCGTTCCACTGATGGTTGATACCGATCAACCAAGTACCTCGACCGGCGGATACACCGACCGTCATCCTAAACCTTCCGATGCAATTGTATTGCACCCTTCACCCAGGAGTTATAGCCCTCCTAGTAAAGTGGCTCGCCCCAAAGAGAAAAGGACTCTTGCTAGCCTCAAAAAACTGCGTAAACGCTGTTCGCGTAAGAAAGACTAACTGTTTAGAATATTTTTATATTTTAGAAACTGTGATTTTTTATATTTTATAGAATTAAATCCCATTTTCTGGGAGCAGTGTAAAAGCTTTTGCGGATATAACCAGTCATTTTTCTCCGCAATAAACTGTTTAGTTGTTTTAGCGGACATAACAAGCCATTTTCTCCGCAATGTACCCTGTAGGTGTTTTAGCGGACATAACAAGCCATTTTATGCCGCAATACGCCAAATACTCTAAATAGAGTGTAGTTCAGATGACGACATCTGTCAGCTGATTTGATGTCGATGTGGAGCTTTCTTAACTTTCTTTGTTCGGCTCGCTCGACCAATCAGAGCGATTTTCATTTTATTTTGCACAGAGGCCTACGGAAAACCGCGCAATGCATGACGGTCTTGGTTTTACCTTTCTGAGCGAGAACAACTGCTTAGAAATTATTCTGTACTTCTGTGTTAGAAGTTTCAGAATCTGGCCAACATTAGATGGCTTTGATTACAAGAACGTAAATCTATTATCTCTGGACTGACTGGATCCATTACTGGCCCTGCTGCACTGTGCAACTGTGCAACTAACCATAACAACTGGTCACTTGGCACCTGCGGTACCGGTATTAACGATACTGGCTGAATATCACCGCATTATTGTACTTCTGTTTACTGTCTGTTATTAATGGTTATATGTTGATGGATATGTTGTTATATTTGGAGAATATCGATAAATAATCATAAAACCCCAATCTTCTTGATTACTAAAGGTTAGAGGGACCGGTTACCGGTAGCAATTGCGACTTACATTACAGTGGTTTAGTGTGCATTAAATGCTATTTCATAATCCCTACATGTGTCAGTTGCTATCCTCCTTATATATGATCAAATTCAGTGACGGTCGGCAGATCAGTGTGCAGCAGTGTGAAATCGTATGCAGCATTGTGACAGATAATAAAGCATCTCCTAAAGAATGCGCTATTTACGAAAATCATTAGCCATCTGGTTGTGTTTAGTATAAGTCATAACTCTGTTTTATACTTAAAGCGCCACGTCCTAAAGGAACTGTTAATATTTCCCTGAAAGTGAATAATATTGTCAGAGATTATATAGTAACAATCAATCGAATAATACAGTAGGTCTGCAACGCAATAAGGTCAAAGCATCCGAATCCAGTCTCCCTTAACTGTGGGTGAATGATCGCGCATAGACTGGCTTCGGCTAATGTTACTTCATGTGCATTAAATAATTGTTATAGGCTAAAGTCGATTTATAAACAAGAGGACACCTAAAATTGGCAGGTTAAACTGCTAAAGGTCTGAAAGCGCGAACAGAGACGTTTTTTTGAAAATTACATTTCATTAAATATGAATTGTAACATCTCTATTTTTGATTTACACCGGTTTTTTGGTGTTAGAAATTTGATGGAATTCATTTAAATTGATTTAGAAATTTCAAACTTGTTTTTTTCGGTGGGTGCCAAATTTTGGTGCCAGCACCAAATTTTGAAATAAGTCAACTTTGTAAATTGATCGTTTGAAACTTGTTTTTTACGCAATTGGGGTTTTTTGGGTTTCTGGATTCGATGAAATATATACGAGTTGAACAAAGCGTATCAAACTTGTATTTTCAGGTGCTGTGTGCAAATTTTGGTGCTAGCACGAAATTTTGAAAATCCATTCAATAGATAAAATTGCTTGTTACAATTTATTTCTTGCGTTTTAGAGGTTTATGGCTGTTCTGAATTCAATAGAAAATATAATTATTGAATTAGACATCTCAAACTTGTATTTTTCGGATGTGGGTGCAAAATGTGGTGCTAGCACCAAATTTTGAAAACCATCAAATATATCAATTGATTGTGTCACCTTGTTTCTTGCGTTATACGGGTTTGTGATGGTTCTGAATTCAATGGAATCAGTAAAAATTTCATAAGAGATCTCAAACTTGTATTTTTCGCCGGTGGGTGAAAATTGTTGTGCCAGCACCAAATTTTGGAAAATATGCAAATTGATAAGTAGATAGTATCACCTTGTTTCTTGCATTATACGGGTTTATGAGGGTCCTGAATCCGATGGAATCAATAAAAACAGCACTGGACATCGCAAACTTGTACTTTTTGATGATGGGTACGAAATTTGGTGCTAGCACCAAAAGTTGCCAAATTACGCCGAAAAATACAAGTAGCAATGATATGGCATATTAGAAATGTATTCCATTAGAATCAGCGCCCTTGAAAACCTGAAAATGTGAATTTATAGCATCGTATAAGTGAATTAAAAATTTTGTGTTCTAACTGAAAATAGCTGGTTACTTGTTTTTTTCATTTTTTTCCTACGCAGATAGGACTAAACAGCCATTTATAGTAATCATATCATTTTTTAATATTTTCCAATGTATTTTGCACGCCAGAAAACCTGTATTGAAAAATAATTAGCCGAAAATGTAACTTTCAAATTTGGTGAAAATTGTGCACTACTTGTAATTTTGGTGCTGCAATATAACCACCCCAGTACATTTTTTCGAATAACTTTTTTTTCGGTCGGATCCAGACAAGTGATACCTACGTACAAACAAAAAATCAGACGTTTTCGTAAATATTTGTAGATTTTAGAGGGGGGGGGGGGGGGGGGGGGGGGGGGGTGGGGGGGTCAATATGACCCCCCCCCCCGGTATTTGTACAACATTTTATAGCCCGGTACTAATAGGGTTAACTCACTGTATGCCTCTCAACCGGACCGGCGTCTCTTCCGGACGTTCCTCCGGACATCTTGCCATCCACTCCTCTCTGTCGCTAATAGCAATGAGTCCAATGACGAGGCAACCTCAGACCTGAATAACTTATTTTCGGGGATACGGTATAGTGCCGACATTAACGTTAGTGCAGGTGAAATATCTTGTGCAATTTCAAACTTGAAATGTGGTAAGTCAATGGGTGTTCGCGCTTTTAGACCTTTAGCAGTTTAACCTGCCAAATTTAGGTGTCTTCTAGGTTATAAATCGACTTTAGCCTATGACAAGTATTTGATACACTACATTAGCCGAAGCCAGCCTATGCGCGACCATTCACCCGCTGGATTTACCCGGGAGACTGGATTCGGAAGCTCTGACCTTATTGCTGTGTAGGCCTACTGTATTATTCGATTGATCGTTAATATATAATCTCTGACAAATATTATTCACTTTCGGGAAATATCAACAGTTCCTTTTGGACGTGGCGCTCTAAGTATGTAAACAGAGTTATGACTTACACTAAACACAACAGGATGGCTATTGATTCACGTATAAAGCGCATTCTTTAGGAGATGCTTTGTTATCTATCAAACTCATGCACACTACCGCACAATGCTGCACACCGATCTGCCGACCTTCACTAATTTTAGTCACATATAAAGAGAACAGCAACCGACACATGTAGGGCTTATGAAATAGCATTAAATTCACTCCAAAACCAATATAATGTAAGTCGCAATTGCTATATGTAACCGGTCTCTCACCTTCAGTATATCAATAAGCTTGGGGTTTTACAATTATTTATCGATATTCTCCAAATATAACAATATTCCATCAACTGATACAATTAATAACCGACAGTAAATAGCAGTAAAATAATGCGTTGAAAGGTATGTATGGTATGATATGGGCTGTATGCCAGTTTGGCAGAATAACAGTTATACGTTTCTATGATCAAAACCGTTCTAATGTTTGGCTAAAGTCTCAAACACAGAATAATTCCACAGCCGGTGTTCTAGGCTTAGGAAAAATACACACTGACTGAATTGCGTGAGTTTCTATATGCACTGTCCAACACAAAGAAAATCGCTCTGATTGGTCGACCGAACAAAGAAAAAGTTACACGTGGACATATCAGCTGATAGATGTCGTCATCTGAACTGCACTGTATCAAGAGTATTTTGGCTTATTGCGACATAAAATCGCTAGTTATGTCCGCTAAAGTACACATACAGAAGAAATGGCTTTTTATGTCCACTAAAACACCGGTACAGTAAGGAAACGGCTTTTTATGTCCGCTAAAACACCTACCGAGTACTTTGCGGGGAAAATGACTAGCTAATTCCGCAATAGCTTTTACACCACTCCCAGAAAATGGGATTTAATTCTATAAAATATAAAAAATCACAGTTTCTAAAATATAAAAATACTCTAAACAGTTAGTCTTTCTTGCGCGGACGGCGTTTACGCAGTTCTCTGAGGCTAGCAAGAGTCCTTTTCTCTTTGGGGCGAGCCACTTTACTAGGAGGGCTATAACTCCTTGGTGAAGGGTGCAATACAATTGCATCGGAAGGTTTAGAATTACGGTCGATGTATCCGCCGGTTGAGGTACCTGGTTGATCTATATCAACCTCAGTGGAACGAGGTCGAACAACCTTGAGAGCGCATTTTAAGACAGCAGCTCCCACTGGTCCCTGACGATTCGTCTGCACAAGAGCATTAGGTGGACAGTGTGTAGTGAGAAATTTCCTCGGTTTGATGATTCTTTTCAACTCGCGTTCTCGGGCTCTATCGGAATCGATATGCTTCTCCTCGAGCTGATTTTCCTCCTCTTGTTGTTGGAAGCATTCGTCTAAAACTCTTTTAGAGTAGAGTCGTCCAAGTTCGATACTGGTTAGATTCTGGATTTCCTGATCGAACTGAGATAAAGCTAATTCGTTTACCGCTTGGACTTGCTGCTACAATTTACGTTTCTCTAAACAATTGTAGGTTCCTTTTCCGATCTTTTGACGAATAGTGTCCAACGCGTTTCGTACAACGCTCTCCTCCACCTCGGTGACAGGTTGTATCGGGTTAAACCGGGACGATGATATGGTTGAATGGCGATATTAGATGTCCGCGTCCCAATCCAACTAGGTAAGATGGGCGAATATTTAGGGAGCCCACAACCGGAGTGCCACCGACTAACTGTTCGGGTAACACAAGATCTTTGAACAGTGAGTACAGTTCGGGAGGATCCGTGATACTATTAGGATCAAGAGTCTGAGGTCTAACTAGGGAATGAGGAGGTCTGACCGAGTATTCCGGAACTCTGATCATGGGTTTATTTAAGGATCGTTTGAATCGAGCGAGCGTAGGTGATACATCGAACAAGTTTCGCTCGAAACTCCCGTAAATATAGTGAGTAAAACCGTGTTTAAAGCAACGTCTCCGCGGATGTTTATGTCTTTCCGTTTGTTGGTTGGATCTTGGGCATTTATCGCAATAATACCAAAGACGCACGTCTTGTAGGGGAAACGCTGGTGATATTTATTCGGTTTTACAACGTTTCTCTTTCGAGTCGTTTCGAATAGAATTTTCGCATTCGATTTTCAGTTATCGTTCCGACTCCGCTGGGTAGGATATTTAAATAGTACCATTTCCCTTTCGGTGTCGACATCATCCGTATCGTGTAAATCGATAGGATGACCAGCAGTTAAGAAGTCTATATGCGTACCATTACGATGCGTATAGCGAGCAGTGAATTTTCGATAGTCCAATTCAAGCGTAAGTTACTCCTGGGACATCGGCGGTTCGATATAACGACCATCATCCTCCGTAGTAGTTGGACTAGTGTCGCTGCATATCAAGCTATCAACAAACGCTTGCAACGGTAGAGTATATTTCTCCCTGATACCAAGATCATCTTCTATCAACTCAGTCATAGCTGCTATATGAGTTTATCAATATTATAATTAGTTATAATTAGGCTAGCGGGCGTCGCTGCCTACCCCTCTCGGCCCCCGGACAGCGTAAGATTCTCAGCGCTGGTGTACTTTTGCCGATGTGGCTATCGCCAACATAGTAGCTGCACAACGACTTCCACAACCAGCGCGAGTCACTCCACCGTCCGTCCCAAAGGCTTAGATTTACTTCAGGTTCTTACTGGAGAGTTAGGGCTACTTTCACAATTGGGACTCGCTACTGTAAACACACTTTAGTAGTAACATTCACCTATAAACGCACACATTCCACACAACTGTCACAAACCGCACACATTTGGGCCATTTGTCCGTTAGTCAAGTGCCTTCCAGAATGCCACGTTATTATTGGGTATCCTGGGATACTAGCAGTGTGCTATTTATTCCTTATGCTATTCAATGGGGCAAGCCTTTATCGTTCTTTTAACTCACTTCTAATTCTAGCGTGGTTGTTGCCATGGTGACATTATGGAAAGCTAGCGGTAGAATTAGGGTAATTCTCATGCATACAGATCTGGGATGCTATTTAATAGTAATTCTTTAATTGTCAATATCCCCTTTATACATGATTTTATGAATTTTATCGGCTATTGACTATATATTGGAGATTATCGCACACTAATATACTTAATAGGGTGAATATCCGCTCCCATGATCTATTAATTAATGGAATTTTGGGAATGTTATAAATTGTATAAAAATGACAATTTATCAAATTCATTAAAAGAAATGAATTTAAATTTATTCCTGTAAATTTTATTATTTAATATTAAAATAGACACAATTTTATTCCAGAACATATCTGGGGACTGGGATCCTTGATTCTAGGAAATTTGTCCTTTTAAGAGTATCGGTAAGTGCTACGATATCTTAATTGACTAGAATTTTAAAGGATCTAAATTTTACAGATTTTAATTTTTAGATTTTCTAGAGTTAACTTGTAAATAGTTACTCTATTGTATTTATTTGACAGATTTTACAAATATTAATAGTTAATATTTAAGATGGGCACCAATTTATTCCAGAACTTGTCTGGGGACATTAACCACTGATTCTAGAATTTTGTCTTTCAAGTATATTGGTGGGTGCCGCAATATCTTAATCGACTAGAATTACAGATGGTCAAAGGGTTTAACAGATTTATTTTGCGTTTTACGCTACTGTTAAAGGGACATCACGCTACTATATGTATTATTTAATATACTGTATGAGAGCAATATCGCAAGAAGCAATGTCAGTGAGAAGAGGTAAGTCGTTTCCAAGGTCTACCCAGAGCTTGGTTTAGCCGAGACACGAGGATCTGAATTTTGCATTCCTAATACTCTACTTACCAATAATACTTGAATATAGTAGGAGCTTTATTGTACTTTAATAAGTACGGATATTTCATCTTACTGTAGTCACGTATTTATAATAGAGAAAAAATATAAAGAGAAAAAGAATTATTTCTCGCCGTCGCACTAAATATATAATATATAAGTAATTAAGTAATAAACGCGAATATATATATGGCACTAATCTACTAAATAATCGCTAAAATAACATTCTACTAAATAAAATTAAAGAAAACGATTAGAATAAAATTACATAATAATACATACATAAATATAAAATAATAAGAACATATTATATAAAATAATATAGTCACACACCCACTCCAGACGCTGTTACGTTGGGGAGTCCCTAGATGTTGGTTGGATTAGGGAGGTGGTCGTGGGAAGAGTATCTTGCCTTCCATAGTTTCAGGAGAGTTCTCTGTCTCTTTCCAGTAAACATAAACGACCAACTGGGCGATTGAGCTGCTGTGTCTCGAAGACAATTCCAGGTTTCCTCTTCGTCCTGGAATAGTGACGATAGAAACATCGCTTCAAATACACGACGGCCTTACAAAGCCGATTCCAGGAGCTATAGTGGTCCATCGCTCCCGGCAGGAGAGGTGAGGGTCCCTGCGAGACGTCTGGTGTTCCAGATCTCCAGTCTCTCTCTCTGATCTCCACAACAGATCTGTTCGCGGTGGGGGAGTTTAGATCCACAGTGTTGGCCCTGGCAATGTGTTGTACAGACAGATCTATCACGGGTTTAATAACCTTGATTTACTCGTCCGGGATTTAGGTTTGACTTTCTCTGCTCCCTTGGCTTGTCTAATCTCAGCCGTGGTAAGATGGGGAGGCCATTCATCTTCTTTAATTAGGAAGTCGGGTCCACCTAACCTGTCTGGAGTATCTGTCAGTTCTTGAGGAGTTGCTCCTCTGGAAGCGATGTCGGCTAGATTAATCGTCTCGGGGCAATGTCTCCATTGATCTACATTGGAGTTAATATCGCCATTATCTGAGGAGTATGGTGTTCCCTCAGTTGGGTCGTCTCCCTCACTGATGTCTTCTTCCCATTCACTCTCTTCTTATGGACCCGATCTTTGGGTAGCCTTTCCAAGAGTGTCCTACGGGAAGGTTCAGTGAGGTACCAACCTACTCTTGTTCTTCCCGCATAGGTTTGCAGTGGTTGCGGTTGAGCAGGCTGTTTCTCCAATGTCTCAAGCGCCTCATGCGCATTTTGGCCGATGAGTATTTGCACTCCAGGGTAGTCTGTGTTGAATCTAGGTATCTTATGCTGCTGGGTGAAATAGTCCTCATCCCAGTTATAAGGTTCCACTTGGCTGGTAGCGAAGTTCTTTATCACCACCATTTTTACTGACCTTATACTGTGTTCTCCTAGTTCATCCTGGGGGGTGGACAACGCGCCTACATAGTAGTCTGTAACTACTGTAGATTTCCAAACCTGCATAATTCCTGCAAGGTTCAACTTAGTTCGGAACTTGGGTTGTCCAGCAAAGATGTCTTCGGCTAGTTCTTTGTCGATGAATGTTCGTGTGCTGCCGGAGTCAAGGAGGGCGTTCACTATATAACTCTTTTTAGGCCCGTGGACTCTCAACTGCACTACGGGAAATTCTCGGATTCCTACATTGGATGTTGGTGCTTTCCAAGATGGTTGTCGGTCAGGAGCAGTTGGGGGGAGCTCACTATCGGTTTCTTTCTCATACGTAAGTGCTCGATACACTGCGGTATTTATTAGGTAACAGGATTCGTTTTCGTCGGAGAATTTATCAGTATAGAATCCTTCCATCTCAGAACTTTGATCAGTGTCGTTCACATCACTGAATTGGACATGTAGTTCGGACTCACTTACCTGACTCGGGCTGTTTCTTTCGAATTCAGTGTGCAACAAGATATGATGTTTTGCGCCGCACTTAGCACACCTTGTGTCGGAGTAACAGGTTCGTCGTTGGTGTCCTCGTCTGAGGCAATTATAACACAACCGCTTATCCCACATGAGTTCACGTCTATCTTTTAATGATTTCCTCAGGAATTCATCACACGCACTTAAACGGTGGGGCCCATCGCACAACACACATTTTGGTTTGATGTTACTTACCTTACTTTGGATAACGTTGTGCACACTCGTTCTTTCCTCGGGCTTTCTTCCATCAATTCTCTTAGGAGTCGTAGGAGGAGTTTTTCTTACCTGTTCTCTCCTGTCATTGGTTCGAGACTTGAATTTACTTACGTCCTTAGGCGCTTTGTTGTCATAGTAAGATCTTTCAGTGTCTTTCCCACTGTCTTCCTCTTGAGAAGCCTGGCTTTCACCGTCGTCTGTATAACACACTGGTATTACCTTTCTCCTAGAAACGGGTTTCTCACTTACCTTATTTTCCGGTGTCTTCTCTCTGGACTGCTTTAGGAGCTGTAATTTTACCTCTCCATCTAAGAATGACATGAGATCAGCCATGGTAGGATCTCTTCGTTGTTGTTCCATCATATATAACACTTTCTTGTCCCAGCGTGTACCTACTCCGCCCTTGGGCAAAGTAGATGCTAAGGCTCCTACAACCATAGAATTCTAGTATTCATGAGACTTACCTAACCAATCTAGTTGTCTACAGATCTCCTGAATCTCGTTGGAAAACTCTATAATCCCGCTGCTAAGAAACTTTCGGGGCGCCATTAATTTCGCATATAAATACCTAGCTATTACCTATTACCATACCTGATGTTCAGTGTATCCCAAACTTGTCTTAATCCATCTGGATGTCCAATAAACTTTAACGCCATTAACTTGGGAGATCCTTCCAAGCACTCGATGAGGAATCTAAGTTTCTCTCCGTTAGATAGCACAGAGTTCTGTATGTTATCTTTGTAATATTCATTAAAAGGTAACCATTTCATCTCATCTCCATTGAACTTGACGATCTCTCCCACCTTTACCGCTTGACGGGCTTCGGTTCTAGCCATTTGACGCGTAAAACTTTCTTGGGCCATCGTGTTATTTAATATCGAGTTATCGGTATATAAATTTCTCGGATTATGATCAGGTCTATGGAGGTCTATGGGGTCTATGGTCTATGGAATATCATTGTCAACAGGTTTAGAATTACCCTTAATAGGGTTTACTATAGGAGTTTCCACTTCACTAGCAGTATAGATGCGTGTAGGCTCCACACCTTGCGCATGAAATACTTCAGACCTAACAGGTTGACACATTGTTACAGGGGGTGGTGGTATACCCTTTTGTGTATTTACTAATTTATCGCGTTCTAACGCGATACTCTGCTGCACTTCTTGCAACTCTAACCTACTTTCCCTTACAGTTCCCTTAAACTGATGAACAGTCTCCTGCATCTGCCCGAGCAGGAGATTCATCCCCCGCCGCCCCTCATCCACCCACTCGACCGCCGAAGCGGGAGCCGCCAACATAGTAGCGGGCAGGCGAGGGACCACGGGCGACAAATCGTTGATATTTCGCTTGGAGTCCAGGACAGGAACTGTCTCAGGGGCGGTTCTGCTGGGCACAGGTAGTTTAGTGCTGTGCAAAGGGAATTTAGAGGTAGGTTCTGGGAGTACAGGTGTCTCTATCACCGAAGGGGTGGCTTCGAGAACAGGCCTAATTATTTCAGGTTCATCTACTATAGTAGGGAGACTTTCTACAATAATTGGTCTGTGGGTTCTGTACTACCTAAGTCTGTGCTAGCTAGTTGCCTTCTCACAGCTGGGGGCAAATCAGGCAATTTCTGACGGTGGGGCATTCTTCTACGCCTGCTGAGACGAGATCTATTTCCTCCGCCTTCAGGATCTGTTGTATCGCCTTCATCCGATGATGTAAAGCCATGTTGCTTGGGGGTGGATCGAATTATCAGCTGCCACTGAGTAGCTGTTCTCTGTTTATCTATGTAGTCTTGCTTCTCTTGCAGATTTTCCAACTCTAGTTGGGTGGTCTCTTCAGATGCTCTTCGTTCTGCTTCTGCCCCTGCTATCTTCCTTTCCGCTTCTGCCGCTGCCGCTTTTCTTTCCGCTTCTACTGCTGCAGCTGCCGCTTTTGCCTCTGCCGCTGCCACTTTTGCCTCTGCCGCTGCTGCTTTTCTTTCCGCTTCTACTGCTGCAGCTGCCGCTTTTGCCTCTGCCACTGCCTCTGCCACCTTTCTTTCCGCTTCTGCCGCTGCCATTGCCGCTGCTGCTGCTGTCTTTCTGTCTTCTATACGTTTTTTCTTTACTTGTTCTTCTTGGACCCTAGCGATGCGGCTGCTTTAATCAAATTTAGCTTGGTTCGCAGCTAACATTTCCGCATCTATTGCGTCCAACACAAGCTTGGCTCCGTCACTATTAGGGCGAAGTCCAGACAGCCGTCTCCTCAACTCTTTGTCACCTAGGAATCGTTGATAGTCTGACAGATAGATGTCAATAGCGTCCCTCTGCTGCGGTTTCTCCGCTATCGCTTCGCTTTCCACTTGAGAAAAGGTAGCGTCTGTTGATTCTCTGTGGGTTGAGCGCTCAGCCAGCTGAAATTTCCACTGGGCCGTTCCTTGAACCTTGAGACTCACCCGCTGGAACCAAGTCTTTACGGCAACTTGCAACGACGTGTCTTGTCTTCTTTTCGAAGCTTCCTCAAAGGCCGATAGGATTAGTCTGATCCTTAGAATTCTTTCTCGAACTTGATAAAGCAGCTCTCCCTACTCTTGAGGTCCTTGGGGTTGTCGAAACAGTTGTTCTTCTAATCGCTCCAAAGAGCTGAAGAATCCCTGTACATATCCTGCTGCCGACCTCTTCCACACAGCTGGATCACTAGTGTCTTTCGTCACTCCCATCCTGTGTATGTCTTCCCAGGCAGCTTCCGATAAGTCAAACGGGAGTCCGGGTCCGGGGAAGTTCCATTGCGACTCGACAATAGACTTCAGTTCCTCCCTTGTGTATCCTGCATAACTATCCTTGGTCGATCGCTTACTTCTCGCCCAATCAATTTGGTGTTCCTCCACCGCAATCAATACCCTAGTGAGTACGGCTGCAGGAAGGATGAGAAGGGGATCCGAATAAACTGCATCTGCCATCTTTGCTCCGCGCTCGGGTGTCAGCTCTACAGTATCCGAACTACTGGAGCTGTCGGGCCACTGAGAAATAAGTTCTCGGCTCGAGTGTTGCTGCTGTTTAACAGCTGCTTCTTGGTCCTGCTTGACTTGAGCCCGAGTGCCTATGATAGACCTACGGTGTTGGACTATCTAGGGTCTGATACCACTACTGGAGGGATGATCTTTCTCACAGTAGGAGGTGAGTTGAACTTCAGTCTCACACGTTCCACACTCCTGTCTGGGTCACAGATGCTTGTATCTAGGAGACTGTCTGACAGGTTTTGCTTTGTGTCAGACATGTTTGTTTGTACAGTTGAATGCCTACTGCTATATTACTGTTAAAGCAAGTCTAGTAATTCAGTATCAACTGTTAGCCTAGTAATTAATTACCGATATCGTTACTCAGTGTAACGTGATATATATACACAATATATTAGAATACCGGTATACACTTATAGTATATATAAGTATTATTACAGACTAGATTTGTCACAGAATACCGGTATATAATTTCAGCACAAATATATAGAAATATATAATAAGCCTATCGTGAATACCGGTATACAGCTTACACTTATAATGTATATATAAGTATAATTATAGACTAGAATTAATTACAGAATACCGGTATATAATTTCAGCTTAAATTTATAGAAATAAATATAATAAGCCTATTGTAAATACCGGTATGTCAATTATTTTAGAATAATTGAATTTCTGAATTTAAGGGGTTACTTGGTTACTTTACTTTACTTTATTACCATTATTTAAGCAGTAGTCCAACTGATATTAAGACCTAATTGTTGTATGACAGGCCTACTATTTTATAAATCGGTTTGAGTTGATTTATAATATATATACCCGTTTAATGGGTTTTTTTACAATATTTGAAATAAATTTTATTATTTCTGGGAAGGAGTCACTACACAGAAGCTGTAGGCTTTCAGTGGAGTGCTACTTGTTGGACACTAAAACAAATAATTCTACTTGCCTAAGTTACTTATTACTACAAATTATGTACAATTGCGGGGTGAGATTACAATCTCTAATAATAAACACAAAAATTACACGTACGAATTTTTAGGGTAATTTTACAAGAAGTCTACAAACCAGCCTAACAAAGGGTTAGAAAATCTGGTTATTACAAACGGACAGGATAATACGGTATTTGAAAATAATAAAGCAGTAGTAAATATATTGCGTTGTCCAGATAGGAAAAATACCACCGTCTGATGACTTATAGCCATAGCACTATAAGTACTACGTTATGTATCACGGAGTGTTCCTACCTAGAAGTTAATTACCGCGGCCTACCAGAGCCAACGTGCCTATTAACCACTTTACAACACAAATATACTGCTTACACGCTAATTACCTTCGGAAAGCACTGTACACTAAACCCTAAATTAGGTACAAGTACTTATACAACAAATAACCAGCAGTTAAAAAATACTTGTACAGCTAAAAGAACCACGGTATCTGCCAGAGTGACCAAAGCATAAAATCTCTAGTCTTTACCTACGCCAAACAGCCCTGATGTAGTACCGGGGTTAATTTAACTGCGCTTAATTGTGCTTGTTATACATACCGTTAGGTATGTATAACAAGCACAATTACTGTAGGAATAAACTTGGGGTTTGTGAATGTTGCGAATAATCGCATAAACTCTGAATAATAAATATTACGCTACCCGTACAGACTACACAAACAAAATACAAACCAAATGCTGGCAGACTACTATCAAGCCTAAATAAACTACAGTATATGCAGACTCCGAAATGGTTAGTTAGTATGCGTTCTAACCGAGTAGTACAACTTATTCTTTCGGGGGGGGGGGGGGGGGGGGGATTTACCTTACAGCTCTGGAAGCCCCTACGTTCCTAACTAGTACTTTATCGGACATACACTCTACACACACTGCAATCTCTTCAGACTTAACAACAGCCAGACAACAATCCAGCCTACAAATTATCTGTACAATCTGAGCAGGCTTACACGCCTTCTGTTCAATATTAACTTTCAAATAAATAAAACTGACAGAAATAGGCCTAAGTAAAATCCCAATAAAAACCAGGCGTCCCCGATTAAATATTAAGACCTACTGGTATATAATTATCAAAATCGAATAATACTGCTGTACCTGTACTGCTGTAAGTACCGGTTCGGGTGGTTAGGCAGTCAGGCCTACTGGTTACCGGTCGACCGGTACTTTACAACTGTTATTGTTCTTACCAGAACAATATTAAACTGTATTTATTGCCTACACTGCAATCAGAAGATATAACTGTTATTGTTCGCGCTTTTAGACCTTTTAGCAGTTTAACCTGCCAAATTTAGGTGTCTTCTAGGTTATAATTCGACTTTAGCCTATGACAAGTATTTGATACACTACATTAGCCAAAGCCAGCCTATGCACGACCATTCACCCGCTGGATTTACCCGGGAGACTGGATTCGGAAGCTCTGACCTTATTGCTGTGTAGGCCTACTGAATTATTCGATTGATCGTTAATATATAATCTCTGACAAATATTATTCACTTTCGGGAAATATCAACAGTTCCTTTTGGACGTGGCGCTCTAAGTATGTAAACAGAGTTATGACTTACACTAAACACAACAGGATGGCTATTGATTCACGTATAAAGTGCATTCTTTAGGAGATGCTTTGTTATCTATCAAACTCATGCACACTACCGCACAATGCTGCACACCGATCTCTGCCGACCTTCACTAATTTTAGTCACATATAAAGAGAACAGCAACCGACACATGTAGGGCCTATGAAATAGCATTAAATTCACTCCAAAACCAATATAATGTAAGTCGCAATTGCTATATGTAACCGGTCTCTCACCTTCAGTATATCAAGAAGATTGGGGTTTTACGATTATTTATCGATATTCTCCAAATATAACAATATTCCATCAACTGGTACAATTAATAACCGACAGTAAATAGCAGTAAAATAATGCGGTGAAAGGTATGTATGGTATGATATGGGCTGTATGCCAGTTTGGCAGAATAACAGTTATACGTTTCTATGATCAAAACTGTTCTAATGTTTGGCTAAAGTCTCAAACACAGAATAATTCCACAGCCGGTGTTCTAGGCTTAGGAAAAATACACACTGACGTGGACATATCAGCTGATAGATGTCGTCATCTGAACTGCACTGTATCAAGAGTATTTTGGCTTATTGCGACATAAAATCGCTAGTTATGTCCGCTAAAGTACACCTACAGAAGAAATGGCTTTTTATGTCCACTAAAACACCGGTACAGTAAGGAAATGGCTTTTTATGTCCGCTAAAACACCTACCGAGTACTTTGCGGGGAAAATGACTAGCTAATTCCGCAAAAGCTTTTACAATGGGGCCAGATGGAATTGCCCCACAACACTTATTTCACAGTAAAAGTGACAACCTGAATAATCTATTGGCGTCATTATTCACATCTATGCTTACTCATGGTTACATGCCCAATGCCATCCTTGACTGTTTTATTATTCCAATCATTAAGGATAAGAATGGTCCCATTGACGACAAGTCAAATTATAGGGGTATTGCTATAGCGACAATGATTAGTAAAGTGTTTGAATATGTAGCTCTTTCTAGAATAGAATCATATTTGATAACGACCGACAATCAATTCGCGTACAAACGTTGTAGTGGAACTGAATTGTGTAGGTACACTCTATTAGATATAATAGACTACTAGTTGTACAACGATTCATCAGTTTATGTTTGCTTTATGGATGCCTCTAAGGCTTTTGATCGAATTGTGCAATGTGCACAGTACATTGTACCAGAAGCTGATAAAGCGTAATGTGCCACTATACATTGTGCGTATGATAGCATATTGGTACTCTAGTCAATCAATACGTGTTAAATGGGGGTCATCATTTTCTACTCCTTTTACAGTGTCTAATGGTGTAAAACAGGGCGGAGTGCTCTCTGCATATTTATTCAATGTTTATATGGATGATTTGTCCGTCTTGCTATCCAAGGCCGGTTTCGGTTCTGCATTGGATGGCAAGAGGGTCAATCATTTGATGTATGCTGATGACCTAAATCTGCTTTCTAATTCCGTTATTGGTTTGCAAAGCTTGCTTGATATCTGCGAAGTTTTTGCCTCGAAACATG
Organism: Nemertoderma westbladi; assembly: GCA_032718475.1. Lineage (NCBI taxonomy): Eukaryota > Metazoa > Xenacoelomorpha > Nemertodermatida > Nemertodermatidae > Nemertoderma > Nemertoderma westbladi. Next base: position 18,399 of record JAUCBJ010006914.1, on the reverse strand, counting down.
GCATCCTCTTCAATCTAAAAAAGACAAAAGTTTATGTATTTTGCTTCTAAGCGTACTGGAATTGTTGGTATGGCTCCAGTCTTTCTAAATGGTAAATGAATAATTGAATCTGATATGTTTAAATATCTGGGATACATAATACATCGCACTCGCGATGATGATTATGATATCAAGAAAACTATGAGGAGCATTTATGCACGTGCTAATTTATTAATTCGTAAATTTAGTGCCTGTTCTGTATCGGTCAAATGTTGTTTATTCCGTGCGTTCCTCACACCTCTGTATTGCAATGCTCTGTGGGCGAAACGGAATTACTCATCTTTTGTATATAACCGCGTTAGAGTTGCCTACAACAACGCAGCTCGAATACTATTTAAGATTCCCCGACTTTCTAGTGCACAGGTCTCTAACAGCATGTCACAATTTTTTAGAGAACATAATTTACCGTGTTTCGTACATATTAGATTTCGTAGTGTAAATAGTCTCTTTAATAGGATTTATTGTTCAATAAACACTGTCGTTAATTCAGTTTATAACGTCACCTACTGTTGTTCTAGAATCCGCGAAACTTTCGATAATAGTGCATATCTATATTAATTTTATTCTTAAATAAATAGTTATTCAATACTGGTATATAATATATATGTATATCTGTGTATCACTATATTTATACTTCTGTGCTATTTACTGTATACTATTTAGCAATTTTACTATGGGCAATGCCTGCAATAAAGAATAAAATAAAATATTATTACCCCCCCCCCCCCCCGCCCGTACGGTCACACCAGTCTTGGGGCTGTCTTCCGGTACCTGTAAGTGGGGTATTAACCAAGTATGTTCTGCAGTCTGCCTGTGTCCTTTTGGATCGAAGTTTAATCTTCTTGAATGTTCCGAGAAGTCCTCCCCGCGACTACCATATCCTCGATCGGCAGCTACGTTCTGACGGGAAGTTTCCCTCCGATCCCCTCCTCTGTCTTCTTCCTCGATCGGTTTCTCGTTTTCTCGTTTGACCGCTTACGGCACCAATGTCCCTCCCTCTACCCGGTTGTACGGCCTCGCGGATATTCGCTGCCCTCCTATTATGCTCCGTCGTCGGGTGCCACGGTTCACTTAACTCACCGTGCGCATTGTCTTCCGGGGCTCGTGGGGCTTCTGTTGCCCCACCCCCATTTTCTCCGTCATCGGGAGCTCCGGTTCACTTGAATCACCGAGCATATTTCCCGTCGACATCTGTGGAGCGTTTTCTGCCCCCCCCCCCCCCCCTCTCGTCATTGATTGGTTGTGGTGGGGTGCCCGTAGCCCCCCCACCTGTCACTTCTCACTTCGCCCCCATGCCCATGTTCTCCTCCACTCGACACGTTAGTTCTGTTCTCCCTAGGTTTATTCGCCCGCGTTCCTCCCTGCACAACCACGTGGCCTTGTAGGCCCTCTCTAGGCGAATTGCCTGCTTCCCCGACATTTGTATTAATTATACCGCCACTGGCCTCACCTTGTTGATTTGTTACGTTATTACTTGCATTATTTTGATCAATTTCACCGGGACTATTTTCAATATTGTTATTTAGCGTACCCAGACTATGTCATGGATTACGTGGGCCATCTCCTGATTGCATTTCAATTTACATTTTATAGTCACTCAGCCGACCTTTACAGCTTATAGTACAACCATCCTTTTGGATAGATACAGTAGTTTATGATTCATAAATCATATGTCACTGGTACTGAAGTTATCTCCAGTATCGCTGATTGCGGATTTCTCATTGTCACGGTGTCTTCCTGTCATTGTGCAGTCTGTACTCTTTTGATTAATAGCGGATATACTGCATACTGTGATTTACGCATCAATGCAGACGCATTGATGCCCCTTCCATTATTATATGCAAATTAGGCTACTCCAGTACAGACGTACTTCAGTAACCTTTATCAAATGCGTGTCTCCCCATGAGCTCGCATCGCTCCTTTACATTTAGTTGTATAGTTATTCCAGTATTCAGGACAGCAGGACTAGGTGCTAGGATATGCAGTTACCGGTAGCTCTCCGGGTGTAGCTGTTTAGACATATATATATTACAGGATAAAGAATATATCATTGTTTAGTTTTTATGTATTTTCTATGCATTGGGTAGGAGTGTGAACCCCGCCAGCCTACTTTCACCATCCTCCACCTATCTGCCTTATCCCTTACCCGTACCCGTCCTTATTTGCTGTATTTGGTAGCACTTCATTTCACATTTACCTTATCCACTGATCTATGCAGTCCTTTGTAACCCACTTCAGCACTTGCCATTCAACTGTTCAACTATCCAGCTATCTGTCAACCTTACTGTGTATACTCGGATGCATGAAAGGGTCGTCAACCCTTTATTATACCATTACCAGATTACGTACTCCCATACGTAAACTACATTTAGCGAGCTCAAATTTCCTATATAGTGGCATTAGCCGCCCGGCATCCAGGACAGTAAAGGAGCGATATCAAATTATTAGTCATATGTCTGTACGTACATGTAAAAATTCTGAAATTTACGTATTTACAGATTTACTTGGCATGCAGACACCTGGACACGTATGCCTGCCTACTGCTGTACTGACAGACTGACTGACTGACGGACAGCAATCCAGGTAGGCCTAGGCAGAATAAATACCATACCCGGTACCTGTAGTGCGGTAGGCCTAGTCAATTTTTTTGCTGTTTTTTTTCCCAAGACCATAGACTGCAGACTGGCAGACTAGGAGGGCCTAACCTAGCCTACGACTAACTGACTGACTGCCAGTTAGTGATAATCAGATAAAACCGCAGTGCATAAATCTAGCAATATTAGGTTGTAGAGGCCTATAGCCGTAGCAGCATAGCCTACATTTGTGCATTTAATTAACTGTTTTAATTTCTCTGTACTCAGTAGGACCGGTCCGGTACCTACCTGGTAGGCCCATATACTTATATTTGTATATATATACCTCAGTACGTACTATAGCCTACAGGCCTAGGCCTATTTTTCGTATATCAACATATTGCTGTATTGTAGACTAAGCTGTCCACCGCTGTGGTAGGCAGTAGTTAATAATATTTCAATACCGGTATTTATAATAATACACTACACCTACACACCTGGGTCGTGTTAGATGCCAGAAGTACGGTAGGGGGCCTACAATCATACAACTGTACAATGTCGCATACAAATAAAACACATTATGGGTCACAAAGTTCGAGCTCTACCTCGTTACGCTCACAGGCTCGTGGTGGCCGTGTTTCTGCACAATTAAATACTAATGTCGACTTGGATACCTTACTAGGGCAACAACGGAGTTATCGAGGTAAATTTACCGTTAAATACAATGAGTTGTTTAATAATATAAATGAACTATCTTGTGATGGGATCAGATAGAGGATCCCGGTTTATCCGGTGGTTAGGTTTATTTATGCGTCCCGCCGTGTGAAAAGAGTTTGTTAGAGTTCCTGTTGTTAATCGCTCGGTATGTATATAATATAAAGTGGTATAAAGTATAAGCACAGTTATAGCGAATGCAGTTAGTAATTGCAGTATACAGATAACATGAATGAATAAACGGCTGAACGGTAATAAAAGTTGCCATCCTACCCTAACTGAACTGACTAGCTAATGAGTGAATGAATAACACGGTTACTGGTAATATATTGCACCGGTCGGCCGCATTACACTACTCAGCCGATGCCTTCCCCCCATTGGCTAATAACTCACTTGTCACCCTCCCATCTCTCTCGGTGTGCTCCCCCCCCCCCCCCCCGCTGCTGTCTCTCTCTCCCTCCCGGAGGTATAACCTCTGACCCCTGCTGTGTGTGTTCCCTTGGGGCCTATTGACCCCGCTTATTGGGGTGACACGAGGTTGATTGGTAACCAACCTCGTGCTCCCAATATTGCTTAAAACCAACTCTGTTTGGGCCTGGCTAGTGGAATTGAATACGCTAACACTCCCCCCATGCTATCTTCTCGGTGAGAAGATAGCATCCACTTCTAGTGCGCTACAATTCCGCTGGATCTTGACCTAGTATCGAGTGTGGGGTGGAACTATTTTCCTCGGAGCCGGCTTTCCAGACCGCCCCCTATGGGTGATATCGCTACCCTGTTTACCTGGCGTCCCGTGTCTGGCCGATCATATGCTCCTCTCACACGACTTTTGTTTCCCCAACACTATCACCACTAACTCTACTCTGTTCTCACCCTGACTCTCCTCTACTTCTCCTCACTTCCACTCTAACTTTCGGACTTCCCTGTCCCTCACTCAGCCTCTTATTCCCCTCCCCCCCCACACTTGAATTGCACCCTCTCCGCACTACAACTCAACCCCTATCTCTCCCACTCATTCCCAACGAGTTTCACCCCCCTCCTGTGCCGTCGCACTCAAGAAGTGTGATGTCGTCCAGCGTCCCGTTCGTCATAGTCAGTCGTCCCCCAGTCCAGTAGCTAATTGGAAAAAGGTTGAATGACTATAGTACTTACTTCGATTATATTTTGCTAAACTAATAATGATTACTACGTACGTACCTACTAATTGCACTTTTCAATTATTTAAATTACTTGAATTTGTACTTAGGAGTTCGCACGTCTCACGTGGTGCCTTCCAGGTATGTTACACCGAAGTCTTAGTTCGTTCCACCTGCCTTTGGGAACCACCTCAAGTCTTTCCTTCAGTCGTCCTCCTCCCTTGGTTGTTTCCTGGTCACTGCCGCTCCTTTGGTCTTGTCTGCCTTCTGGCTTCGGACTCTCGCCGCCACCTCCTTACTGATCCCGGTCGTCAACTCCTTGGGTGCCAGTGTTATTAGTTCCCGGTATCGCTTCGCGGGTGGCCCCTCCGAGTGGCCCTGCTGTCTCCCCCTGGTGGCGTCCCATAGGATCATTTTCATTGCCCGAGGCACATGCTCCGCCAAGAAGTCCCTGAACTCTCCTCTGTTCTGTGGCGTCCACCTATCCAAATACCTCTGCGTATTTATCACTCCGGCATATGACACCGCCGTCGCCACTTCCTGGTAGGTAAACGGAAGCCTCCATTTGATAATCTCCATGTGAGCCTCCTGATTGATGTTAAAGAAGCCCCACCGGAACTCCTGGGCCTTCATGCGTTGCCGAGTCATGGCCCCGACGTCGGCCCACTCCTCGAAGACCCTAAACTTCTCTTCGTCGTCCATCCAGTCGCACTGGCGTCCGTAATGTCCCCGAAAGTTACACTTCGAACATTGGTTGTGCAACCGTGGACACGCCCCCATCCTGTGGCTCGACTCGCGGCAGTAGAGACAACTAGTCCCTTTCTGGAACTGGTACAAACAGCTCCTTTCCTGATGGGTCTGTCTCCCACAGTAGTCACAGCCGAGCACCAATGTCTCCCGCCCCACGTCGTCTTTCGTCCCAAGCGATCTCCACGGTCTGTGGAGTCGCTGGTAAGCGAACTTCCGGACGTTAGCGTCCCTGTCTACATCGATCTCCTTGCCCCTCCCGGGCATCGTCTCCCCGAATACCACCCATGGTGCCGTCCCCGGTTGCTCGCCCAACCTGATGGTGCTCCCCGCGAAATCCATCGCCGGCTCCTCATGCACCCAGGCCCGTTTGCCGGGTCTATCCCAGAAGGCCCTTGCCCCACTGGCCGTCACCACCCTCCCGCCAACCCAATCCGTGTCCGAGTGGCCGATCCTCCCGATGGGCGGCATCTCTCCGAACTCGTCGTCGTCCTCGTCCTCTTCTGGCAGTGGCTCCAACCCTGGTATCCTGGTGGACCCACTATGTCCCTTCCCGCCTTGGCTCTCGCCCGTAGCTTTCCATCCTTCTAGCTCCCCTAGCCTCCTTAGCGGCTGGTCGCCCTCGGCACCCGCTGGTATGGGCGTCGTCTGCAATCCTGACGTCGACTGTTTCGGTGATCCCACCATCCATCCTAGTTCTCGCCCTAGAGACTCCCCTGAACTCCCTGATAAGGTCCAACGACGTTCGTCTAAGCCCGCCTGTTCCTCGAAGCCGTAGCTCTGTGCCCTAGCTTCCTCCTCCCTTTCCTCTGCTTCTCTCCTCTCATGTCTAGCGACTTCTTCCAATTGCATCGCCTCTCGTCTATCCGTCTCTAGCTGCTCCCACCTCTGATACGACGTATCTACCTCCCCGTCTACCAGATGTCGGCTGTTGTAGTACACCAACTCGCCCTTCAGCCCCAGGTGGTCTACCAGACCCTCGAAAGCCGTCTTAAAGGCTCTTCAGTAGCTTAGGGGTGATCCCGATAATAGGAATGCCGTTGGTTCCCTCTCGATAACCACGGTCATGAATAGGTTAAGCAAACCCATCATTATCCAGTCCTCCTGTAGGATATATCGCTTCTGATATACCTTTATCGCTCCTCTCCAGAATTGATACACCTCTTGTCTCCCTGGCCTCGCTCCCCACTTCAGCGAGTTCGCCAAGTCCGCTCCGTACTCCCCTCTGAACTTACTCCAGTCCATCGGTTTGTGACACACGAGCCCCATTAACTGGCCCATTGCCACCACCCCGCAATGTCCTGTGTTCTCTACTAGTCCCAACCCGTCTGGTGCTGTCATAGCCATATAGACCGTCTGCATATCCAGCAGGTTGGGGGTGTCCGGACTGATGATTCTCTCCGCATCGACGCGAATCGCCGATCCCACTTTCGTCGTCGACTTCTCTCTCACTAGGGTTTGCACCGCCTTCGGCAACCGGTTCAACTTCGGCCCATCCTTCTTTCCATACGTTCCTAGATCGAATAGGAATATATCCCCATTTGGCGCGGCCAAATGTAGGAGTATGGTTCTGGCCGACCCCGCCGATCCTCTCTTCGAACCCTCCTCGTCTTCCACGGTTCCTTCGTCGTCTAGGGTCATATATCCTCCCCTGCTGACGGACTCTACGAACCTCTTCCAATCTTTCCTCGGTGGCTCTCTCGCGTACTTCAGAATCCCGAACTTCGCCTCATCTCCTTTCACCACGTAGTGGAAATGCTCGAAGATCGCGTTGTCCAGCGACGGCGTCCCGTAGGTCCCGACCAGCCGCTGTTCGTGCACCTCCCTGAAATGGTCATGTAGCGCTCGCTCTGCGTGACCTCTCTCTAACCGCTTGTAGTATCCCCTCGTCTTCTCTTCCGGATGCCTCTTGGTGAAATCCACCAGTATCTCCTTTCCTCCTAGCTCCGCCTTTCTCTTTCGCACAAGTTTGCCTGCCATCTCAAACTCTGCCCGATCGCTCACCCGTTGGGTGGTGCCTTGCCAAGGCGCAATAGGATGAGTGATAGGTTAAGATGGTTTATTTCAGTTCGATGGCCTGTCTCTCTCTGAATTACTAAGTTATATAGCCTATTTTACACTACCTAATTTCTGAAGCTACCAAATTGTACTTTAAATTACAATTTTGTCAGTTACTTTAATTATGTTCCAGAATTTACTTTCTACTGTTACCATAATTTGTTGATTGTCTTAGCCCTTTTCTATTTTTAATATTTTAATTTAATTCAATCCTACTACTGTGCTACTACTTATTATTGCCAATGGATTACTCTATTCCATAATCCACATTCTGGCCTACTCTGTGGGCTTGTGCAGTACAACAGTATGCGTCGCATGGCCTACACGATTTATCCAGCTGTACTCATATGCCCCCCTCTCGCTACTAACTACTAACTAATGTCTATATTATACATACCCTTCTACCTCTTCCTCTTACTAGCCGGTACTACGTACCCTCTTACTAACCTCTAACTCTCTCTAACTAACTAACTAACGGTACTACGTACCCTCTTACTAACCTCTAACTCTCTCTAACTAACTAACGGTACTACGTACCCTCTTGCTACTAATTTCCCACTATCTGACTAGCGGTACTACATACTCTCTTACTAACGGTACTACGTACCCTCTTACTACTAATTTCCCACTATCTAACTAGCGGCACTACTTGCTACTTACTAACGGTACTACGTACCCTCTTACTACTAATTTCCCACTATCTGACTAGCGGTACTACTTAGTATAATATATTTAGTTAAACTATATCTATAGCTAATAAATATAACAAATTCACATAGTTGAAAATTATTACGAGATCAAAAATTATATATAGAGTTACACACAAAAAAAAATCATTAACATCAGTTTCTTCGTGGTCTTGTCTTCACTCGTTGTGGTCTACGGCGGTGGGGCAACATCCGCATTCGCATGCACAATGGCTATGTCTGCAACTGAATTTGTGCAGCGAATGGGTCGTCTAGCAGCCGACCGGTGTCCACGGAGACACATGAGGGCCGACCGCAACAACGCGAAGTTCAACTTTCGCCGAACCCATGTGATGCACTCCGCATACCGCGTTTCTCTCTTCTCCGCCAGGCGGTGCGCCAACCGCTTCACCAGATGTATGGCTGAAGGCGCCATACCACCAAACGCGGAAAATATCAGAGGCGTGAAGGTGGCGTGTTCCACCTCCCTCACTCGTTCCTGATACTTTAGGTTCTTCCGCGCTTCATGGTAAAGGTGGGCTGACGGTAGGGACATGGCAGCATTAGTTTCTGCCAGTGGATTGAAGACTGAGACGTCTAGGAACGTCTTCTGGAACCGATTGCCCCAGAAGCCGCTCACTGAGACGTCCAATCTCGCCAGCTGGTCCGTTGAAGTGCTGCGGTGTTCAAACTGCTCGCCCGTTAGCGGTTGGAGGACTGGCTCCACAGCCACATTATGTGACACCTCCGTCAGAGCATCAGCGACAAAGTCCCGGATCTCGTTGTGCCTGATGGAAGGAAATCCTCCAGTGGGGCACGACAGAACGTGGGTAGGAGAAAATCGCTCCCCACAGACACAACGAGACGGTAGAGACTTTGGCATCCACCCATATCGGAGGCACAGGGCATCCCTGAATTCACCCTTGTCCAGGTGGGTGTCCTGGAGGATGAGTGGCTTGGTGTTGAGCCAGATAGAAGCGCCCTTTTCAGTGGTCAGTCCGTGGAGCCGCCGCTGGGGAGGAGATAATATTCCCACCACTTCCTCTCTCTTTTCCATCGACTGGAGCAGCGCCTCTACCTTCAACCTGCCCACCACCTCTGTTTGTTTCTCCCGGGCCTGCCCCATTGTATCTGGTGTGGCGCTGATGAATGGCTCACAGACCCGAAGCGAGCTGGTATACTGATGTGACAGGTCAGTGGGCACCGGAATGCCGATACCCCCGTCACGGACTGGCAGGGAAAGTAACAGGCGTTCCTCTTTTGAGATGGCTGGCCGATCGGTGAGATGGCAAAGGAATCGATTTACAGCCTCCTCCAACAGGGTGAGATGGGCTGGCGTGGTGGATACAACACGGGTGATGAACCGCCACCGACAGGCAAGGCCAAACGCGAGGCCCGCGTACGCACAGTGGGGGTCCACTGCTGCCACCCCTGCGAGACGATCCACTTCCATGGCGAACTCCTGAGCCTTCTCTTCTAGGAACGTGGTGCGATACTCCTCAGTGCCAACAACCCCGCCGAGTAGCTCATGGCCTGTTGTGTTGATGGTGACACCAGTATTGGCGAAAAGAATCTCAGCCTCTTCCAACATTGCTGGTTTCACTGTGATGTGACACTTGGATGGGAAGTAGCCAAAGAGAGGACCCCTTGTGGTAGCAACCTCTAGGAAGGCCCGTAGGTCAGTGAGTTTTCCTGCCGCATTGCCATCATCCGCATACCACCGCTGTGTGGCCTTGCTTGCACGTCCCAACTCAGCTAATAGTGGCATAATGGAGCACCCATACATCGCCATGGCAATGGGGTCACCCTGTGTGGTCCCCTCTTCAGAGAGCAACGTCTCCCCTCCCACAAAGAGTCGAGCTGGTTCGCTGTAGCAATTGGTGACTACAGTGAGAAGGGCAGGGCAGACAACTCCAATGTTGTGGAGGGCAGCCGAACGGTTCAGTACGTTGAAGGCATTTGTAGCGTCTATCTGTAGAACCCCGTCACAGTCGTCCGAGTCCCACTCCATCGTGAGGCTGTGGATGGCGAATTCAATGCCAGCCTTCTGACCCAGACAGAGTTGGGTGTTCCCACCGACAGACTCAAGATCCTGACGGATACAATGGGTGATAGATTTACCTATGACGCGGCGCAACACCTCACCTATCCCTATGGGTCTGACGCCCGAGTTTTTGTCCAGTGCAATAAGTCTGGCAGACAGTAGCGCAGATAGAGACCCCTGAGAAGTCTTGGTCTGTGCGAGTTGTTTCGCCAAGTCTGCGATCCTCTCACCCAGCTCGGAAGACTGTCTCCGAAACCGGGTAAGGAGGTGCTTCCAACCCTGAACATCAACTCCCGATGGACCAGCGGCGTTTCCCTTCATTCTAAGCAAGCTCCCAAGGATGAGCTTCCCATCGATCGCCTCAAACACAACGCTGTGGTGCTGTGGCGCCTCAGGGAAATGCGATAGCAGGGTCGACTCGTCTGCGGGCTGCGCTGGAGGATGTTTCGCTCGCAGAACATCCCAGACCACCTTGGTTTTCCCATCTTTGTCCGTGAATGAGTCATTCAGACTCAGTGGAGAACCGCGGTGTAACTGTCCAAGAACTCTCGTCGCCGCCGAAATATTCCCAGTCAGCATGTGGCGGGTGAACGCCTTCTGGAGTGCTACGTCCTGAGAGGCTGGGGGTCGTCGCTTAGGAAGGTGTGTCTGAATGGCCCTGGCCTCCACCATGAGTTCGTCGAATTTTGCTTCCCTCCAGCTCACTAGACGGCGTTGGAGAATGTGCCGGTGTGTGGCCGTGGTGGAAGACCGACTCGGTTTCTGTAAGAGGAGAGCTGGCAATATCATCATTGCCGTGAGGGCGACCTCATGTAGGGGATTTTCACTGATTGCCAGCGCCAACAACCGAGAAATCTCTGCCACCAATTCTCTACCCACGGCCCCCTGAGGAACCAGGAATAGGTTTGGCCGCCAGTGTACTATGCTGTTGTACACTGTGTTGATTGACTCTATTATTTGGTGCCTGGGCAAGGATTCATTGAACCATACTGCGGAGTCGACTCGACTTGTTGAAGTGAGTACAACACTGGACAGGGAGGATGGCAGAGGTCGACCGATAGATGCCGAGGGTGCCAACTGGACTGGTGGGGGACCCGGCTGGATTGCTGGGGGACCCGACCGGACTGAAGGGGGACCCGACTGGTCTGAAGGGGGACCCGACTGGACTGCTGGGGGACCCGACTGGACTCCTGAGGGACCCGACTGGTCTGATGGGGGACCTGACTGGACTGAAGGGGGACCCGACTGGACTGCTGGGGGACCCGACTGGACTCCTGAGGGACCCGACTGGTCTGATGGGGGACCCGACTGGACTGATGGGGGACCCGACTAGACTGCTGGGGGACCCGACTGGACTCCCGAGGGACCTGACTGGTCTGAAGGGGGACCCGACTGGACTGCTGGGGGACCCGACTGGACTCCCGAGGGACCCGACTGGTCTGATGGGGGACCCAACTGATCTGCTGGGGGACCCGACTGGGACTGCTGGGCGACCCGACTGGACTGGACATATGGGGGACCCGACTGGACTGATGGGGGACCCGACTGGACTGCTGGGCGCACCGACTGGACTGATGGGGGACCCAACTGGACTGGTGGGGGACCCAACTGGACTGATGGGGGACCCGACTGGACTGCTGGGTGCACCGACTGGACTGCAGGGGGACCCGACTGGACTGAAGGGGGACCAGACTGGACTGCTGAAGGAACGGACTGGACTGCTCGGGGATCTGAAAAGTTCGGGGTCTGAAGTATAACGTCTTTAACTGCTGACCCCAAAGCAGACCCTGTACCGGGGCTCCGAATCCTAGATATGATGGCACTGGCCCTCGCTCGTGCTGCGCCCGGAGACCAAACTGGAGAGTTCAATGATGCTGATGCACTGGCAGCTAGCGGATTATCCTGGACGATCGGGGATCCACCCAGTATAGTTTCGTCCTGATCCATCAATGTATCGTCCGCTGGACTTTCCAAAGCTGCGCAAGAGTTAAGCGGCTGTGAGACTGACGTCTGGGAGAACGAAGGTCGTTCGTGGCGATCCGGTAGAGGTTGAGAGGAAGGGTGCTGGCTGTTCTCGCAATTGCCGTTTCTTCCTGGGGCACACGATAAGCACCGCAAGCTATTCCTGACGCATATACATTTCTTGCAGCGCCCGGACCATCCATTGCAGCCGCAACAAGCTGCCATCAAAACGCCGGCTGCAGTGACGCGTTCACTCGAATAGAGAGGCGACACAATCAGAAATATATAATTTGGCGCCACAAAGTCTGACAGTTGTCAAGGCAGTAGTCAGTACAGCAGTACAGTTCAGTACCAATTACGCAGAGTTATTCGGCAGCAGAGGTTACTAATCTATTGGGTACTACTTGCTACTTACTAACGGTACTACGTAACCTCTTACTACTAATTTCCCACTATCTAACTAGCGGTACTACTTGCTACTTACTAACGGTACTACGTACCCTCTTACTACTAATTTCCCACTATCTAACTAGCGGTACTACTTGCTACTTACTAACTAACTGCTGCCTACTAACTGCGCACCTATTATGCACTATTATTTTTTTTTTTTTATTTATTTGTATGGGAAGGGTGTCTCGCCCTCAATCCCACCCCCCTTAGTCCAAAACTTGGACGACTAAACTCCGCTAAAATCCACTCTAACTCAAGGTGCCCCCTCTAGCAGACAGCACTTCCCTTCAGCCCTCCTGTAGGTCTTCCTGTCTTTCGCACCTATCTTGCCACCTATTCGCACTTCTACCGATCGGACTCTTCCGTCCTCATCGGAGTAAGTGCCCACAACTCTCGCCAACCACCATTGGTTGTTAATGATGGTATCATCCGTGACGATCACCAGATCACCCTCCTTTAACTCTCTATTCGTATTCCTCCACTTACTTCTTCTATGTAGTGTGGGCAGATATTCCTCGACCCACCTCCTCCAGTAGTGTGCGCTTATCGCCTTAGCGACTTTCCAACTCTGTCGGGAGTGTATATCGTCTGGGTCTACACCCCGCATGTCGATTGTCGCTGGCCTTTCCATTCGAAAGTGACTGGGCGTCAGCATGTCTAATGACTCAGGGTCATCATTTTCTGGATATAGCGGTCTGCTATTAATGACACCCTCACACTTTGCTAGTACCGTCCTCAATACGTCCTCCATGACCATGTGGGTGTTCATCAACTTCGTCATCAGACGCTTCGAACTACCCACGAGTCTCTCGACGCATCCTAGGGTATGCGGAGCATACGGCGTCCTCCTCTCCCACTTCACTTGTCACCTTCGCATGGCTGCCCTGACTTCCTCCCCTTCCAAGATATCCAAGGCCTCTGCCATCTCGTTCTCCGCCCCCACAAAGTTGGTCCCGCTGTCAGAATACATTACTGCGATCGGCTTTGGCACTGAACTTATCTTCCTTCCCTGCTACCATGTCTCTTACGGCCATAGTCGTTGTAAACGAAGACGACTTGGCTCCCATATTCTGTACTATCATCTTATACATTGGTATGGTCGACGGTTCCTCATCGCCGTCGTACCATAGGAAGCGTTGGCTGTCGCTATCCTCTTCCGTTACACGGACTTTGTTGAACATGCCTTCGATGTCGCAGGTGAAAGCGTGTCTACCATTCCTGAATCTGAGTAGGACCTCGATCCCTGAGTTGTAGATGTTGGGACCCTCCAGCAGATAATCGTTTAGGCATTTTCCGTTGGTCTTGGCCGATGCGTCAACTACCATCCGCAGTTTACCTTTCTTCGGGTCTAGAGCCACGTGGAGTGCCAGGTAATAGGTCCTGTCCGTGTTTGGTTCGTCGACCGGTAATTCCACGGCCCATCCTTTCTCGACATACTTTCTAATTGTCTTGTGAATGTACTCATTCTTCTCGGGGCTCCGTTTTAATGTCTGCTTTAACTTACGAAGCCTCGTGAGTACCATCCCTTTGTTGTCGGGTAACGGTAGCTTCGGTAGCTTCCATACCATTCCTATGGTATACCGCCCCTCATCGCATGCCATCGATTCCTTTACACTTTGTAAAGCCTGCTTGTCTTCTACCGAGGTTCCAACCCCGGTCTCCTTTAATCCCTCGGAATCCTGCCTGAGCAGTCTCCTGAGCTGCTCCTCCGCTCCCTCATCTCCCATTTCTCGCATAGTTCCCGCGAACATGCATCCTGATGTCTCCGACATCCTAAATGGTATCTTACTCCTGATTGGGCCACTCAGCGTCCACCCGAATGGTGTTAATATCGCCACCGGGTCACACTGCCTGTCTTTGCCGAAGACCATTTGCATTCTCTCGTGGGCCGTCGGGCAGTCCATTCCTACTATGATGGATACCTTCCTGATGTCCACCTCTGGGATTGAGAAGTCGATACTGTCCAGGAATCTATATTGTTCGACGTTGATGTTGGTTGGCCGCCTGGCGTTAATATTTATCGACTCTATCACCTGGATGGGGTCAATGGTCGCCCCATAGTCGCATCCCGGTGCTATCGCTATCGCTATCACGCACCATCCGGTCTTCATCTCCAGAACCTCATCTTTGCTGGAGATGGTTGTCACCACCATTTTACTTGGCCTCGTTCTCAATCCTATCTCTTCGGCCACCCAATCCTCAACTAAGGTGAAGGCTGCACCACTGTCGACCAGCATCAGTGTGGTCACTGATCGATTGCCTTCCCCGATCACTCGCACTGGTACTACCCCAAGTAGTACCGTTCCTCTCTTCTTCGCTCCTACGGTGCTCGTTGCCATCATTTGGCCTTTACTTTGACCGAACTTAATCGGCGTCTCTTTGCATTGTTTGGCTCTGTGTCCACTCATCACACATCGCGAACAGATCTCATTTCTTGTCGCGTATTCTACCTGATCTTCCCTGGGTAGCGCTTGCCAGTGCCTGCAATTCATGGTCTGATGAAGTGCATTTGTATGTAGCTGGCATTTGCTCTTTGGGTCGTAGCCGTCCTTATACAGTGCATTGCATATCGCAGTTGCATTTGTACCAAAGTTCCTACTATTCTTATTGTTTGGGCTCGGCCTACTGGGTGTACTGGGGTTATGTTTATTTGTGTTGTTATTTTTCTCCTGTCCGCTCCATGATGTGGTCTTATCTCCGGCTACTTGTGGACTGGTAGTCCCCTGCGTTGCTGAGTACGGCAGTGACTGTCTGAGCTTTGGCAATGCGTTCGACGCGTTGTGCTCTGGTTTCGGCCTGTGGTAATCGGTCTTTGATCCCTTTCCCAGGCTATCCTCGCTATAGACTGGGTCCGTTATAAGTTCAGCTTCATAGTTTAAGAAGCTTGACATCTCTTCTAAACCCAGTTCCGCACCCTTCCTATCTCGAGTGGAGAAAGCGATTTTCCTCCACTTGTTGCGCAACCACATCGGTAGTGCCTGCGCTATCGTGGTGATGTTGTTGGACGCGTTGAGTTAGTATGGCGCGTCTAGCGTCTTTAGCACGATTAGCGCCTTTTCGACTTTGTTAGAGAATGTCTTTATGCTAATGGGGTTATCTTGTAGGCCACCTGATGTTATACCTCTCAGGGTCTGCCGGATGATCTTGGCCGGGTGTCCGTATTCCCTGTCTAACGCCCGCCATGCCGTCGTGAAGCCACCCTTGATGTCCTGGTATTGCCTCACGATGTCGTATGCTGGGCCCCCTGTATATACTTGCAGATACTTTAGGCACTCCGCCTGCGTCAAATTCTTTGTTAGTATTTCGTTACTATACATGCGCCGAAACTGTAGGTATTCTTCCGGCCTACTTCCATCGAATTTGAATGGTTCCACGGGTGGTAACTCGATCCTGGTCTTTAATGCATCGATTAACGTGGCCATCCCCATCGCTTGCGCTTCCAATGGGTTCAATGGGTGCTGTATAGGTTCTCCCGTTGGGTGCGGTCCGTTCGTCCTGTCTGCTGCTTTCCTCTGACTTGGATATATCATAGGGGGTAGTGGCCCCCTCCATATTTCTGTGTCACACGATCTATTCTCATCCAAGGGGTTCGATGTTCTTACTCCTATTGGGGTATATTGTTGATATTGTGATGTGGGCCTGTCCCCCCCCCCCCACCGGTATGTTTGGTACTGGGGTTGATGTTAATATATTGGGGCGCATACACGTATCCGCAATAAATCTCCCCTCCCCTGGGTATATGTTATGTCCTTGCATGCTGTATGTAGTCTTACTGCTGTGCTTGTACCGGTATAGGCCTATCTACTTCTGGCCTACCTGCTGGTATATACTCCGCGACTTCCGGGTTTAATCCCGTTGTTCGCGCTATCCTATCGCCTACATTATCTCTCTCAGCATGGCCTATGGTATGTGCAGTAAGGCCTACAGTATGTCATGCAGTCTGTATGTGTCGCTCGGGATCAAAGTTTATCCTTCTCGAATAATCCCCCCCGCGGCTACTGTATTCTCGATAGGTAGGTATCCCGGACCATAATACCTTACTAATTTAGAAAATACTTGTAAGTAATTCGGTTCAAAAATGTGAGAAGTACTTTGCAAAACATAGTAAGCTTAGAACATACATTTTAAAATACCTACCAAGTCTATCAAATTAATTTAAGAATTTGCAAGTTTTGTTAAGTTTATCAAATGTGTAATTATCTTGAAAAATGTATTAAGGAAAGTTATCAAGTTTTGCTAAGTTCTTATATAAAGTTATCAAGTTTTGCTAAGTTCTTATTTAAAGTTATCAAGTTTTGCTAAGTTCTTATTTAAAGTTTTCAAGTTTTGCTAAGTTCTTATATAAAGTTAGTAAGTTTTAAAAAGTTTGTATACATCCGGGAGGGGGGGGGGGGGGGCTTTTTATTTTTATGTAGTGAGTGGGAGACCTTTGAGTGGGGTGAGAGGGGGGAGGGTCCCTGTGCTGCATGTTATACAGATTGGGGGGGGGGGGGGGGGGGGGGGGGGGTCGTTAAATAAAAAATAGGTGAAATGTTTGGCCACATTTAGCCAACGTAATTCTTTATACTTTATACAACAATATTTCCAGAATTAGTTACAGGTATAATGAAAAAAACTGTTAAACACATACCGGTATTTAACAAAACATTTCAGTTATTTCTGCCTCACATCTATGGGTGTTTGGAAAGATCAAGACTTCCATGCCACCAAAAAACGAAAATTACTGGTCATGGTAAATACTTTTTTTAATCATTACACCCCAGGCGGGGAAGAGTAGTTCTTTAGTACTTCTTTAGTTCTTTAATTCATGGTAAATACCAAGCTATATTTAATTGTAGAAATACACGGTTAGCCCAAAGTACGAAATTCATTCTAAAACTACACCATGAACCGTAATATAGTGTCATTTTCTGATGAACGGACCCCCCCCCCCCAGATTTTTCTACCTATCTTTGTCATATTGCTTGAAATTTGAAACACCACTCGTCGATGACCCCATGAAGCCGGAATTTTCGATTTCGCCTTAAAAATTTTTTTATACGCGTTTTTAAAAAGTGTCTTTTGCGAAATCGCACCCTCCATATCGTGGCCATTCTTCGCATTAGTCGTAATTTTATCATATCATTAGAAAGCTTGCCTTGCAAGGATTCCAAATATGTAACAATATCTGAATTTCGTAAACAGCTGAGATATAGGCGTTCAAAGATTGCAAGAAATATCGTTCGCTGAAGGCCATTTATTATATTTAATAAATACACGATGTTCTGAAACATTTTGTTTATGCATGAATAGCTACGCAATATATATATTGGATAGGAATACCGCTGTTGCCAACCAACTTATAAAATAAATAACACATTCTAGAATTTTGTGTATTTATTTGATAGAATAAATGGCCTACAGCGAATGATCGTTATTGCAATCTTTGAACGCCTATATCTCAGCTGTTTCTCAATGAAATTCTGACATTGTTACATATTTGGAATCCTTGCAACGCAAGCTTTCCAATGATATGTAAAAAAATATGACTAATATAAAGAATGGCAACGACACGGAGGGTGCGATTTCGCAATAGACACTTTTTTAAAACGCTTATTAAAAAAATTTAAAGGCGAAATCGAAAATTCCGGCTTCATGGGGTCATCGACGGTGAGTTGAACTAGTGGTGTTTCAAATTTCAAGCAATATGATAAATATTTGTAGAAAAATTTGGGGGGGGGGGGGGGGTCCGTGTCATCAGAAAATGACACTACTGTATACTATGGGACATGGTGTATTTAGGTATAAAAACATAAAGAATAACACCATTTATTGGTTTTGCCAGCTATTCGATATAGGCCTACAGATATTACTAAAATTCATAACATTTCTCGTAGCAGTTGCAGTAACACCTACTCAGTGTTCAATCATGGTCATTGTTGCTGATGCATGGTACACTACAAAATATTTTTCACCGCATTCCTATGTAAACACTGTATCAAATGATCATG
>JAUCBJ010006913.1:0-80112 GCA_032718475.1 Nemertoderma westbladi | reverse complement strand
AGAGTTCTTTCGCGTATTTGATATAGCAGTTCTTCCTGCTCTTGAGGTCCATGAGGTTGTCGAAACAGCTGCTCTTCCAATCGCTCCAAGGATTCGAAGAATCCCTGCACATATCCTGCTGCCGACCTCTTCCAAACAGCTGGATCCATTGTATTTTGAGCCACTCCCATCCTGTGTATATCTTCCCAAGTAGCCTCAGACAGGTCCAACGGGAGTCCGAGTCCGGGAAAGTTCCATTGTGATTCAACAATAGATATCAATTCTTCCCTGGCGTATCCCGCGTAATCATCTTGGGTCGCTTGCTTATTCTTCGCCCAGTCGACTTGATGTTCTTCCACCGCAATGAGTATAGTAGTCAGCACTGTAGCAGGAAGAGTAAGAAGGGGGTCTGAGTAGACTGTATCAGCCATCTGCACTCCATGTTCGGGAGTCAACTCTACAGTGTCCGAACTGCTGGAGCTATCTGGCCTCTGGGAAGTAGGTTCTTGACCAAGATGTTGCTGCGATAGGACAGCTGCCTCTTGGTCCCGTTTTACCTGTGCCCGAGTGCCTATGATGGACCTATGGTGGACTAGCCTAGGGTCTGATACTACTGGAGGGATGACCTTTTTTACAGTAGGAGGTGAGCCGAACTTCTCTATTATTCGCTCCACTCTCCTATCTGAATCACAGATAGTGGTCTCGATCAGACTGTCTGACAGGTTTTGCTGAGTGTCAGACATGTTTAGTTATACAGTCGAATGTCTACTACTATAGTTTCAGTTAAAGCAAGTCTAGTAATTCAGTATGACCGCAAGCCTAGCGATTTATTACCGGTACCGTTACTCAGTGGAACGTGATATATACAATATATTAGAATACCGGTATGCTTATAATATATAAGTATTATTACAGACTAGATTTGTCACAGAGTACCGGTATATAATTTTAGTACAAATATATATATATATATAGTAGGCCTATAATGAATACCGGTATACAGCTTACACTTATAATATATAAGTATAATTCTGGATTAGAATTAATTACAGAGTACCGGTATGATTTCAGCTCAAATTTATAGAAATAAATATAATAAGCCTATTGTAAGTACCGGTATGTCAATTATTTTTAGAATAATTGATTTTCTGAATATTTTAGGGCTACTTGGTTACTTTAACTTACTTTGTTACCGTTATTTAAGCAGTAGTCCAACTGATAGTGAGACCTAGTTTTGTATGGCAGGCCTACTATTTATAAATCGTTTGAGTTGATTTATAATAGATATATACCCGTTTAAAAAGGGTTTTTGACAATATTTGAAATAAATGTTATTATTTCCGGGGGTTTACTTTAACAGAAACTGAACGCTTCTCAGTGAAGTGCTATTTATTTGACACTAAAACTGATAATTCTAATTTACCTAAGTTACTTAATACTACAAATTACTTACGATACGGGTGAGATTAATTCTCTAATTAAACACAACAAAATATTACGTACGAATTTTTTAGGGTAATTTTACAGGAAGTCTACAAACCAGCCTAACAAAGGGTTAGATTTCTGGTTATTATCAACAGACAGGGTACTACGGTATTTGAATAATAAGTAGTAGTAAATATATTGTACTGTCCAGATAGGAAAATACCACCGCCTGACGACCTATAACCGTATCGCTATAGGTACAACGTTATGTATCACGGATTGTTCCTACCCAGAAGTTAATAGAGCTAACGAATGTGCCTATCAACCACTTTACAACACAAAATACTGCCTACACTAATTACTTCGGAAGGCACTGTACTCTAAACCCTAAATTAGGTACAAGTACCGGTATAACAAATAATCAGTAGTTAAATATACTTGAACAGTTAAAAGAACCACGGCATCTGCTGGAGTGACCGAAGCACAAAGTCGTCAGTCTTTACCTACGCCAAGCAGCCCTGATGTAGTACCGGGGTTAGTTTAACTATAACGGTATGTATAACAAGCACAATTACTGTAGGAATAAACTTGGGGACATGAATGTTGCGAATAATCGCATAAACTCTGAATAATAAATATTACGCTACCCGTACAGAATACTCAAACAAATACAAACCAAACGCTGGCAGACTACTATCAAGCCTAAACAAACTACTGTATGTGCAGATTCTGAAAATGTTAGTTAGTATGCGTGCTAACACGGTAGTACGACTTACTCTTTAAGAGGGGATTGACCTTACAGTGTTGACTGCCCCAACTTACTAACGGCGCTTGATCAGACCCACTCTACACACGCAGCAATCCCTTCAGACCCAAAAATAGCTAGACAACAATCCAGCCTACAAAATATTTGAGTAATAACTATTACGGTACCTGAACAGACCACACAAACAAACACAGGCTAAAACACTGGCAGACTACGATCAAGCCTAAATAAACTACAGTATATGCAGACTCTGAAACTGTTAGTTAGTATGCGTGCTAACACGGTAGTACGACTTACTCTTTAAGAGGGGATTGACCTTACAGTGTTGACTGCCCCAACTTACTAACGGCACTTTATCAGACAAACTCTACACACGCCGTAATCTCTCCAAACCCAACCACAGTCAGACAGCAGCTCAGCCTACAATTATCTGAACAATCTGAGCAGGGTCACACGCCTTCTGCTCAATATTAGCCTACTAGTAAATAAAACCAACAGAAATAAGTAGAATCTCAAATAAAAATCAGGGCGGCCGTTCCCTGATTAAGTACCAAGACCTACCGGTATACAACAATCAAATCGAATAATACTAATGTACTTGTACAGCAGTACCGGTACCGGTGATGACAGTTAGGCCTACTGACCTACAAAGTACCGGTTCAGTCTGCCTACACTTGCAACCTTATTGCTTACTGCAATAAGATTATAAACTGTTACTGTTCGTCAGAACAGTATTAAACTGTATTTAATACCTACACTGCAATAAGAACCTAAACTGTTACTGTTCGCGCTTTCGAAGACCTTTAGCAGTTTAACCTGCCAAAATTTATATGTCTTTTCGTTAATTAAAACCACTTTAGCATACGACAATAATTTATGCTAATACGCAAAACATTAGCCGAAGTCAGCCCATGCGCGATCATTCACCCGATGGATCTACACCCGGGAGACTGAATTCGGATGCTTGAATTGTATTATTACAGTGTAAGGTTGTAGTGTATACCTAATGTATTATTCGATAGATCGTTAATAATTAATCTCTGACAGATTTTATTGGCTTTCGGGAAATATTAACAGTTCCTTTAGGACGTGGCGCTTTACCTATTTAAACAGAACTAAGACTTATACTAAACGCAACGATACTGCTGATGATTAAAGTATAAAACGTATTCTTTAGGAAATACTTTGTTACCAATCACAATCATTCACACTATTCTGTCGACAGTCAGTATATTTGATCACACATAAAGAGAGCAGTAATTGACTCGCGTAGGGTCTGCTAAATAACATTGGATTCAATACACACCACATTAATATAAATCGCAATTGTTATATATAGCCGGTCTCTCTAACCTGTAGTGTTATCAAGAAAATTGGGAATTGGGTGATTTATCCGTATTATCCAAATAGCAATATTTCCATCAACAAATATTTACAATTAATAACTGACGGTAAAATAACAGTACAAACAATATGATTAATGAATTAGTGAAGTTAGTGAGTTAGTAAGATGCGGTAACAGTTTATACTTTCGATAATTCAAGCCGTTCTGCAGTTCACGGTACAGCAGTATCTATCCAAAAAATGCCGGTGTTTCTGGCTTAGACAGCAATAACAACAAAAGTGACAACTCTCTCTCTCTCTCCCGTCAGAGGTAACACTCTCCCTGATTTCCAGGAAAGCTACACGTCGACAGGAAAAACCGCCCTGATTGGCCCAAGCCAAACAAAGAACCACGCTGCCAATGGCTGTTTCCATGTCAGCAACCAGCTGCTAGATGTCGTAATATGAATCATCACGGCTAAACTGTGAAAGGTGGTTTGTGCATTACAAGTTTTTGTCTTACCATGTCCGCTAAAACACGTATATAGCAGAATGATTTTTAT
Source organism: Nemertoderma westbladi (assembly GCA_032718475.1). Taxonomy (NCBI): domain Eukaryota; kingdom Metazoa; phylum Xenacoelomorpha; order Nemertodermatida; family Nemertodermatidae; genus Nemertoderma; species Nemertoderma westbladi. The sequence continues at coordinate 76,056 of JAUCBJ010006913.1, read as the reverse complement.
GTCCGTTAAAACACCTGTAAAGGTACCTTGCGGGCGAGGGGAATATATATACAGTTAGAAAACCTTTTTTAGAGTATTCCAGCGCCGGGGGGGGAACTGGCCAGCCAAGGCAAACGTATCAGTTATCCCACAAAAGCTTTTACAGATGTTGTAATTTACATGAAGGTTGGGTTACAAAGTTCATTCCTGTCTATTTTCACAATTTATCAGGTTACGACTCTCATCTGTTTGTAAAAGAATTGGCACTTAAACAAACAGAGAAGCAGCATTTAAAAATTCTCCCTAAAACAAATGAAGAATATATTTCTTTCCAATTTGATAATTTACGATTTTTAGATACCTACAGATTCTTCCGGAAATCATTAGCAGTTGTTGTGGAATCGATGCGGGAATCAGATTTAAACATTACAAGAAGACATTTTTCAGATGATAAACAATTCTCTTTGATGAAAAAGAAAGGTATATATCCATATGAATATTTTACATCATTGGAACAATTTAAAGAGACAAAACTACCTCCTAAAGAAAAATTTTATTCAAAGTTACGAAATGATGATATTTCAAAAAAGGAATATTTACATGCTGAATATGTTTGGAATACTTTCAATTGCAAAACCTTGCAAGAATACCATGACCTATACCTCAAAGCAGATGTGTTGCTATTAGCTGATTGCTTTGAAAAGTTTAGAAATTTCTTTCTTGAACATCATGAGATTGACCCTTGTCACTGTTACTCAACTCCAGGTTTGACTTGGCAATGTGGTTTAAAATATACTACTACTACTACTAGGTCGAGCGAACTCGGACAAGGTTTAAAATATACTGGAGTACAATTGGAATTGCTTACTGATTATGATATGTTACTAATGTTTGAAAAAGGGATCAGAGGTGGTTTTTCTGGAGTTTTAGGTGAGAGAATTATAAAAGCAAACAATAAGTATTTGTCACACTTTGATAAAAATAACCCTTCAAATTTTCTACTCTATTTGGATGCAAATAATCTATATGGGTGGGCGATGAGTCAACAGCTTCCAATAAGGGATTTCAAGTGGGAAGATCCAAATACTTTTAACTATGACAAACCGTACATTATGGAATGTGACCTTGACTATTCAGATACAAATCTCAAATTCAAAACTAGAAACCTCCCCTTAGCTCCAGAAAAAAGACTGATTGAAAACTGTGAACTGAGTGATTATCAGACAAACCTCCTTGAGGTTAATGATGAAAAATTAGGAAATATACCAAAGCTAATTCTTGATGTTAATAATAAATACAAATATGTTATTCATCACAGACTATTAGAATTTTATAAATCTATGGGACTGAGAGTTTCAAAAATTCATAGAGTAATCTCATTCATTGAAGAAGCTTGGTTGAAACCATATATTGATCTTAACACAGACCAAAGGACATTGGGTAAGACTAATTTTGAAAAAGATTTATGGAAGTTGATGAATAATAGCTTTTATGGGAAAACTGTAGAAAATATTCGTGATAGGGTAAATGTAGAAATTGTAAATTTAGAGAAAAGAGGGTTGAAAATTCAAAGTCATCCATTATATAAAGGTGTAACTATATTAAATAAGGATCTTGCCATTTATCAAAAACATATCAAGAAAGTTTGTTTTGATAAGCCCCTATATCTTGGAATGTGTATTTTGGATTTGTCAAAGCTATTAATGTATGAATACTATTACAATGTTATTAATAAAAGATGGCCAATGAATCAAGTACTATATCAAGATACTGATGCTCTCTTTCTAAATATATATACTGATGATGTTTATAAAGATATGGAAGATATCAAATATACATTGGATACTTCAGGATATCCACTAGATCATTCACTTTATAGTACTGAAAATGAAAAGGTGGTCGGTAAATTCAAAGATGAGCTAAGTGGTAAAACAATAGCAGATGCATGCTTTATAAGGTCAAAACAGTATTCGTTCAGAACAGAAGAAATGACAGTGAAAGTAGTTAGAAAGCTTCAGAATATTGTGAAAGATTTTGTTTGTGATAATTATAATTCCATTCACTCAAGCAAACCTAAAATCAATACAACTAAACGATTGAAGGGGATTACTAAATCAGTCGTTGAGAAACAAATAATCTATGAGGATTATGAAAATATATTGAAAGGTAAAAATAATAATATTTTTCGAGAGGTAACATTGTTGGGAAGTAAAAATCATGAAATATATCTACAATCTTTAAAAAAGAAGGCATTCAGTGCTTTTGATGATAAAAGATTTATTGATTTTAATGGTATCACTACATATCCACATGGACTCGAAAAATTATATTTCATATAATTAAAATGAATATAGATGACTTCTTAAAAAGATTTGGGAAAAACTCAACAACCAACTTTCAGTTAATCAAGTATGCAAAAGAACTAGAAATACCAAATTTCTATATATGTATGCGAGATGAAATTAATGATTTACCAACAAGCCAAACACCCTTAAATGTAATCACAAATATCCATACCTTAGATGAAAGGGGTATTCATTGGAGTGCTTTTCATTTAAATCATAACAATGTGTGTTACTATTTTGATTCCTATGGTCTACCTCCATTAACAGAAATTATTGATATATTCCCAAGCAAAACAGAAAAGATTCGAAATACTTTTAGTGTTCAAAATTTTAATGAATCACATTGTGGTCAGTTGTCATTATATGTTTTGTATAAACTAAACCTTGGGGGTGATTTCATAGATATAATTCTAAATTTAAAGTGAGATATATCAATCATTTCTCATCATACCTATTTTTTTTTTTAAACATTTACCAGTCGTGAGAGATGTTATCTAAAGTAACCTTTGATTTATTATATTTATATGAAAGCATACAATTTACAATATAGATGAAAGGTATATATAGACCTTTGACCAAGTCTTCATGCATGAAGGGCTGATATTATATTTATGCAATCCCTGTTGAAATTTCTTAATTAAAATCCTGTTATAAAAATTAGTAACAGCATGTTTATCAGTCGAATCACAGAACCATTCTTTGATTAATTCTCTATCAAGAACAATCCAACTCTTGTTGAATGCTGGAAACCAAAAGATATCGAGTAGATCCAGTTCCTTCTCTGTGAAATCAAATATATTTTGTGCAAGATCCTTTCGGCTATATTATTTTATATATATTTTGTTATATATATATAAAATGAGTAACAGAATACCATGTAATATGTTTGGCAGTGCAATATATTCTAAAGAAAAATTTGGAATATCTTTACCACTTGCAGATCATCGATACTTCAATGTTATTGGAGATAAAATGCTAAATGACTTAGATATGTGTTATAATTCAATAAAGAAAGTAAAAAAACCATTAGAAATAGACGATGGAGCAACCAAAGAATATGTGGATGATATGTATAATACTAATAAATATCAACTCAATTCATTACAACTAGAACTCAGATCAGAACTTAAACATCTTCAAGATGTGATAGACAAACAAGAGTTGAAGCATGGCAGCTTGCTAGAAACATTTTTAGAATTAAGAAGAGAAGTTTCAATTCTTCCAAGCAAAAAGTTTGTGGAAGAAAATTTATCTATGATCAAGAATGAATGTATAAAAAAATATAACATATCAAATGGAAATCTGAGTAATATTCAATTAAAGTTTAGACCTGACTCAAGAACGATTATAAAATACTTTAAAGATGATGAGAAAACCACAAACCTTACACTAGAAAAAAATGTATTTGTTCTAGCAATTTGGTTTAAATTCAGTGGAGATATATGGCTAGATTCTATGTCAAAGAGATGTAAAACTATTGATTATAATATAAAAGCAGAACAAGGTCATAAGCTCTATTTCTATTGTAAAAGTAAGCGATTACCCATGTTATTTACAGGAGATTGTTCAATATTATTGTTGAATGTAGAAAGTGCTTAATATACATTTTTTATGCTGATATTATAAAATGAATAAATTCCAACACTGTGATAAAATGAATGCAAGACCCTTAATGTGCTTAATCATAGGTGCAACAGGATGTGGGAAAACGCATCTGCTTTTTGAGATGTTAACTGCTGATAATATATTAGACTTTGAAAAACTGGTAATTTATACAACAACATGTCATCAACCTTATTTCAAATTTCTACTACATGGTTTTGAGAATAATTTAAAGAAATCAAGCATTAATGCATTATTCAAAATTTATACAGAAGATAATGGTTTTAATTTAAATATTAATGAAATTGAAGAGTTATGTAATGAGGCTGCACGAACCCCTGGACATGTTGATAAAAATAAAAGAATTGACATTACATTGACTGAAGAGATAACGGACTTAGATGAACTTAAAAATAATAAGTCAAAAACTCTAATTGTTTTTGATGACTGTGTCACCAACAAACAACAGGACTTCCAAAGAGATATTTTTACAAAAGGTCGTCACAATAACTGTTGTTGTATCTATTTAACTCAGTCATTCTATGGTTTAGATAGACATTTTATTAGAAAAAATGCCAATGTTTTCATATTATTCAGTCAAACTCAACGCAGTTTAGATTGTATACTTCGGGACATTGATATTGGTATAACATCAGATGAATTTAAAAAACTTGCTTCTAACCAGTGGTATGATCCTGAAGAGTTTAAATATATTTTAATAAATACTAGAAAGAAAAGAGATGAGCGTTGTTATACAAGTATTTTTTTCTAGTGATATTAAAAAGATGTCATATATTAACAAATTAGATGATTTACATGATGTAAGAAAAAAAGTGAAAAACACATTCCTGAAGAATAAATTAATACAACAAAATTTAATGGACAGCGTTAACCTGTACACTCAACCAATAATCACAGAACAAGAAAAAGTTCAAGAGCAAAGTACTTTACAAACCGACAGAGTAATCAAGTCTTTAGACAATTTGGACAATAGTATTAAAAATCTCCCAATTCCAAATCAAAGTGGATCTGAACAAAGAATTCAGGAGTTTCAAGATAAATTTCGAATAGATTTTCGAAATATTGATCAAAACTTGCCAAAAACGATTCGTCCAGTATTTTCACAAGATGGATTCAAAATAGGTGGTAAAACTGTAGAGGTGGATAAAACTCGTTGGCTAATGAGAATTCAAGGAAAGCGTAATACATATGCAATTACTCAAGAACTTGTGGATTTAGTAAAAGGATTACCACTTGAAGAATATTCAGTTATTCATCTGAAAGAATATCAAGACTTGGTAAATGAGGTGGAGGGTTCCATCCGGAGCAAAAGGGTGAGACAATTAAATAGAATGATTAATCAGGGTGGTGGGTTTAAATTTATATCTGATGATGTATTTGAATTAAAATCCAGACTAGAAAAATTACTGTCTGCGGCTAGAGAAGGACATTCAAATGTATTTAATGAGGGAATGGCAATTCTGAAGAGACTATTTGAAAAAGATGTAATATCACTAAATGACTTCAGGAGGCAATCAAAAATATTTAATCTTGCCTAATTAAAAAATGGCAACAGAGGTAATGGAAAATTTAATTGATTTGCTTAATAATAAATATGAAGACACATTCCATATCATCTCTACTAACAGTAAAATCAGAAAAATATTTCAAACACCACTTCAACTAAACCCTAATAAGAACTATAAGGTGGGAGTGAAATATTTTAGTGTTTATAATAACATTATAAACATAAATTCCAAGAATAATGAATTGCGATTCTTTACCAATGGAAAGTGGAGTCTATTAAGTTTAGCTCAAGGTGCTTATGAAGTAAAGGATATTAATAATGCAATCAGTAGGAATTTAGCTGCTAAAGAAAATATAGAATTAGAACCAGATAAGCCCACAGGGCGAGTTATTATGAAATTAAAAGAAGGAGTTAGAGTTGATTTTACACATCCAAAATCTTTTTATAGTTTACTCAGATTTGAATCAAAAATTTACAACAAACCAACTAATCTAGCAGAACACAATGCAAATATTAATTTAGGTAGGTCCATGATCAATATAACGTGTGATTTTGTAAATGGAGGATATATAAGTAAGGGTGATATGTTTGAATTAGGAAACATACTGTTCAGTATACCAACATATACTGTTCCTTTTGGATATAAAATCAATGAAAATCCATCAAATCCAGAATATTTAAATATAACAAAAAACTTGTTAAATGAAATAAATATGCAAGTTGTTGATGAAAATGGTAACCTTTACGATTTCCAAGGAGAAGAAATTATTATCAAGCTGCATATAAAACAAGTCTAAAACATCAAGACTTTTATATAAAACACCAAGACTTTTATATAAAACACCAAGACTTTTATATAAAACACCAAGACTTTTATATAAAACACCAAGACTTTTATATAAAACACAAAGACTTTTATATAAAACACCAAGTCTTTTATATAAAACACCAAGACTTTTATATAAAACACCATATTCCATATCTCATATAAATATAATTATATTGCCTTATTAAAAATGCAACAATTATACAATGGCGGAAAAATTGATATTCAAAAGACACTGGAGAAAATTCCAATTGGATTCTTTTGGTCGAAATATCCAGGTGAAAAGCATCTACCACAACATAGTTTTACAGGACCAAATACTCGTCTAGATTTACGTTTAAATTCTGATGATTCACCTATAACTAAACCAAAGAATAGAGTGGATGAGGCTGCTCTGAAACATGATATAATATATAGGGACCATACAGATATACATGAAAGACATAAAGCAGACCAACAAATGATCAAAGAATTGAAAAACATTAGTAATCCAACAATTAGGGAAAAAGTTGAACGTTCATTTATTATTAAAATTTTACAAGGAAAAATTAAATTTGGTATGGGTTCATTATCTGATGAGCTCCACCATCAATTTCGAAAACCTAAGCAGCTTTTAAAAGTAAAGGTATATGCAAAAGATGATATTTGGTCTGCAGATTTAGTTGAAATGCCTAAACAGTTTAAGTACCACTATATCCTGACAATTATTGATTTGTATACCAAATATGCCTGGGCAATACCTTTAACGAATAAAAGAGGTGAAACTATATCTAAAGCTTTTGATAAAATTTTCAAAGAGAGTGGAAGATCTCCTCAGAAATTATGGGTTGATCAGGGGAAAGAGTTTTATAATTCTCATGTCAAAGCACTCTCTTTTGAATTATATTCAACATTCAATGATGGGAAGGCAGTAGTGATAGAACGATTTAATAGAACATTGAAAGAGATGATGTTTAAAATATTTACTGAACAGGGTAGTCAAAAATGGTTAAAGATACTTCCATTAGTTATTGAAAAATATAATAACAAAATACATAGAACCATTGGTATAACACCAACTGAAGCAAGTAAGGATCCTGATTTGATTAAACAGACTATGGATCAGAATAATTTTCATAATGAATTGACCATGAAAAAGAAAAAATTAAAGTTTAAAGTTGGAGAGCGAGTGAGAATATTCAAGTGGAAATCACATTTTGAAAAAGGTTATACAGCAAAATGGACAAGAGAAATTTTCATCATAAGAAAAATAAACAATTCTGCACCCCCTACTTATGAATTAGAAGATTTGGAAGGTGAAGAAATCTATGGAAAATTTTACGAAAATGAATTACAACATACTGATTTTTAAATTTTTTTTTAGTTATATATAAAATGCCTACAATTTATGATTTTGAAAAACATAAGTATAATTTACCTACTAGGGGAAGTGGATATCGGAATGAGCTTCACAATGTGTTTCAGAACGAATTTCCGAAGAAATCTGGTGATGGAATTGGTGATATCATTTCTGGAGTAGGTAAAATGGCCAAACTGGCTATGCAAAATAAAGAAGTTGCAAAGTCAGCCGGTGCAGTTGCAATTGCTACATCTAAAATTGTTGATGCTGTAAAGGCAGCCAAACGATTCAATGAATTACGAGAGATACAACGTATTAATGAATTTAGAGAAACAAAACAGGAAAGTGCAAAAAACAGATTAAGTCCAGAAATTATTACCAAAATAAAAGAAATACCTACTCGCAATAAATATGGAGATGGATTTGAAAGATTTTAATAATATTTTCTTATCTATAATAAAAATGAGTAGAGTAAATGAAAAAATCTTTCAATTGGATGAACCAAACTATGTTAGTTACAATCGTAAAAAACAAGATTTCATAAAAATTGCACCAACTACTGGTACAGCTAATAATCTAAATCAAGGAGGTAATGTGATATCTTTTGAAGTTAATAACCAGGCTAACTTCTTATATCTTCCCGAATCATTTATTTATTGTGAATTTCAGTTTTCAAATGAAGCAGGAATTGCATTCCCTGGAAATATTACATTGGAACATAATTGGTTCCCTCGAGTTTTTGATGATATGAGACTTGAAATTGGCAGTCAACAATTGGAAATTATAAATGAACCTGGAGAATTTGATACAATTTTGAAATTTTTGATAAGAGGTAGAGATTATGCTAATGCAAATATTGAAGGATGGATCCCTGATACTGGAACTGGAAATTCAGTTGCTAACATAAATCCTATACCAAATAATGCAAATGATGACATTCGGTTACAAGGTGTTCAATCATCAGTTGCAAGATTAAATATACATAATTTAAATACTGGTTATCTAAAAAGAAAAGAATTTTATAATAATGAAAATGGTGTTGCTAATCGTCATGGCTCTAGGATAAAATGGCCTCTTTCACCTTTGTTTGGATATCTTGATCATAATAAAATCAGTGTAAATCTTCCAATAAAATTAAGTTTAAAACGGAAGGCAAATGATACAAGTATATTTTTTGGTGTTCATGGGGAGAATGCAAAACTTGAATTTACTAAAATAGAATTTTGGATACCTAATATCCAACCATCTCTTGAAATAGAGACAGAAATATTGAAAAGATTAAACTCAAATAAAGACATTAAAATTAATTTTTTGAAAAGAAATACATTTGTTAATACAATCATTCAACAAGAATATATTTGGCATATATCAAATGTCAATAATACACCTAGGTTTCTATTTGTTGTATTTAAACCAATGGGCTTGAATCAAGCATTTGATGTAAACAATAGCCTATATACAAGTTTCAAGATTGCTGGGGAAGGAGTAGCAAATGACATACAACTTACTGATCTACAAGTTAGATTGAATCAAACGAGGTATCCATTAGATCCTGTGAAGCAGAATCCTGAACATTTTAATATTTTTGAATCTTATAACTCATATGAAGAAGTTTGTAAAATATTTGGTTCAGAACCACAACTGAATCCAATTGATTTCAGAAATCTATACCCCATATACTGTTTCGATTTGAGTAGCCAGGATGAGAATTTGGTAAAAAATGGGATAAATATACAATTATATATTAAAAAGACAAGTGCAGAACCATTAACTGCATACTGTCTCATTTTGGAAGATACTTCTCATGTAATTAAACTAATCAATGGTCGAATGACACGAATTGAATGAAGAAAACTCATTCCCCAAAAAAAAATTCTAAAAAAAATATATTATTATTATAAAAAGCATGAAAGACATAACATTAAGAAACAAATTTGAAGATATTATACGGAATGATAAACCCAAGACAATAAAAGTGAATGGAAAACCATATTATATATCTCGCAAGATCTTAAACGAGTGCAAAAAAGAAGGTGGTATCCTCCCCCTCTTGGCATTAATACCATTAATTGCAGGAGGGGTTGCAGCAACAGGTGCAGTTGCTGGAAGTACAGCAGGAATTGTAAAGGCAGTTCATGATAAGAATGCTCAAGATGCTGAATTAGCAGAGCAAAAACGACATAATCGAGAAATGGAAATGTCACTTGGTAGAGGTTACAGTAATGTTCAAGATGGATACACTGGAAATGGTATAAAGGAACATATAAAAAACTTTGTAAGAGCTTTAGATATGGAAAATGAAGCAAAAAAAGCAGTTAAAACATTCTTGAAAAACATATCTGAAACAATAGAAATTACTCCTACAAGAGGAAACGGATTGAATTTGAACCCATGGAAAAAATAATCTTTACATAATAAAAATATGACGAGTGAAAACATTTATCCAAAATTAATAGATGATAAAATAAATTATATGCTAGACAAACAAAAACAACTCAATGAAAAATTAATTCATTACAGAAAAATTAAGAGAAAGTGGTCTACTGCAAATACTACTATAAAATGTATCATCATTTCAGTTGCCTGCTTATTGAGTGGGGCTACTATAATAACAACTGGTCCATTAAGCATCCCCTTTGTTCCACTAATTTTGAGTGGTGTTACATTATTTAATACAGCACTTGGTAGCCTATTGGTTGAGGGATTAACTCAAAAGCGCAAAAGATATTTTAGCGAAAAATGTAATCATATAAACACTTATTTAAATAAAATGGAAATATTTTTCTTAAAATGTAGGGATGATAAAGAGATTACATTAGAAGAGCTTCAAGCTTTTCAAATGTTGATAAATGAATTTGAACAAAGTAGTAAGCGGCTTAATGGAGTTAAGCCGAAAGAAATAAAAGAAATTGAAAAAAAAGACAAAAAATTTTTAAAAGAACAACGTCTTCAAAATCATTACGAAAACATTATACAGGAACACAACCAAAGTATAAGGTAATTTGTTGTCTTTTCATGTTAATAACAAACTTTGATGGCAAAAAAGATGAAGAAGTCAATATTCCATCAGCTCCCCCACTCTACTGCGAATAAAAGTTTTAATTTAAAGAATCAACCACTAAATTAAAACTAATGGATGGCTATAACAAAGATGCAACCAATAAATGTAATTTATTTACTAAGGAACAATGGGCGTTTTTATCTAATATGCATGAACCTAAACAAGATTTCAAAAAGAAAATACAAGAAGGTTGTAAATCATGTAATGGAAAAGATTTTGAATTCATTAATCATAGGAAAGTCTGTGTTGAGTGTGGAGTTATAAAAGAATTCATGGAACTTTTAAATTCTTCTTATAATAATAATAATTATAATAAACATAGTACAGAGTTTAAATATAGTAGAGAAGCTTATTTCAAATCTTGCATCAAACAGTATCAAGGACTACAATTTTGTAGAATTCCAGATCATTTATTGAGAGAGATAACAAAAAAATTTCAAGAGAACAATCTATTGGTTGAGGATTCTGAAAATAGATACTCTTCTATAACAAGAAAAGATATCACAAGATGTTTAAAAGAAATAAATTATGCTAAACATTACAAGAATGCTAATTTTATCTATCAAGTTATTACTAATAATCAAATAGACAATATTAGTCATTTAGAAACAAAACTCTTATGTGATTTCAATAGATTCATTGTGGTATATAATACACTGCATATACAACGCAAGAACTTTCTCAGTTTACAGTACTTATTGTTTCAGTTTCTACGTAGGCATGAACACCCCTGCAATATTGAAAATTTTACTATATTAAAAACAGAAAATGCTAAAGAGTTTCACAATGATATTTGCAAAAGAATTTTTAAAATCTTAGGTTGGAAATTTACACCTATTTAATATGATTTAAATATTATATTATATTATTATTGTAAACTATATAGAATGCAAGTCATTATAAAAATTACTTTAATTAACTTTCAATACCTCGGAGGTTTCAATACCTTAGTTTCCAAACCAAAGCCTACTCATACATTCACAGTTTTTTTTTATCTACAATGACCTTTGATCAGCGTGTGAGAACCTATTATTTGCTTAATATATATTGAAGTAGCTCCACATGCATTATAAGGAGTCAATTTTAACCTGGGATAGTTGGTGCGCTCATTTAGTTGTTTTCTATACTACTTAGGCCTACTCCAAGTGCTTTTTTACATATTGACACACACTGTAGGTCTAGGCCTACTCCAAGTGCTATTTTACTTACTGGCACACACTGTATCTCTAGGCCTACTCCAAGTGCTATTTTACATATTGACACACACTGTAGGTCTAGGCCTACTCCAAGTGCTATTTTACTTACTGGCACACACTGTATCTCTAGGCCTACTCCAAGTGCTATTTTACATATTGACACACACTGTAGGTCTAGGCCTACTCCAAGTGCTATTTTACTTACTGGCACACACTGTATCTCTAGGCCTACTCCAAGTGCTATTTTACATATTGACACACACTGTAGGTCTAGGCCTACTCCAAGTGCTATTTTACTTACTGGCACACACTGTATCTCTAGGCCTACTCCAAGTGCTATTTTACATATTGACACACACTGTAGGTCTAGGCCTACTCCAAGTGCTATTTTACTTACTGGCACACACTGTATCTCTAGGCCTACTCCAAGTGCTATTTTACATATTGACACACACTGTAGGTCTAGGCCTACTCCAAGTGCTTTTTTACATACTGGCATACACTGTATATCTAGGCCTACTCCCAGTGCTATTTTACATATTGACACACACTGTAGGTCTAGGCCTACTCCAAGTGCTATTTTACTTACTGGCACACACTGTATCTCTAGGCCTACTCCAAGTGCTATTTTACATATTGACACACACTGTAGGTCTAGGCCTACTCCAAGTGCTATTTTACTTACTGGCACACACTGTATCTCTAGGCCTACTCCAAGTGCTATTTTACATATTGACACACACTGTAGGTCTAGGCCTACTCCAAGTGCTTTTTTACATATTGGCACACACTGTAGGTCTAGGCCTACTCCAAGTGCTATTTTACTTACTGGCACACACTGTATCTCTAGGCCTACTCCAAGTGCTATTTTACATATTGACACACACTGTAGGTCTATGCCTACTCCAAGTGCTATTTTACATATTGGCACACACTGTATGTCTAGGCCTACTCCAAGTGCTATTTTACATATTGATACATACTGTAGGTCTAGGCCTACTCCAAGTGCTATTTTACTTACTGGCACACACTGTATCTCTAGGCCTACTCCAAGTGCTATTTTACATATTGACACACACTGTAGGTCTAGGCCTATGTAAAAGCTTTTGCTGAATTGTCCGGTTATTTTTCCTTATTTTTCCCGTAAAATACTCTGTAGTTGGTTTACCAGGCATAAAAAGGCCGTGTCCTTGCTGTACTGGTGTTTTAGCGGACATAAAAGCTATTTCTTCTGTATTTGTACTTTAGAGGACATAATCCGTAATTCCGTGACGTAAAAGCTCGATACTCTTGAAAACAGTGTCGCTACCATGACGTCGGCTAGCAGCTGATATTGCCACGTCGACGTTTCTTTGTTTCTTTGTTCTCTCGTTGTTCAGGTTGACCAATCAGAGCGTTTGTTGTCTCTGTGTTGGAGGTATATACAGAAACTCAGTAGTTCAGTGTTATGTTTTTGCCCAGAGCCTAAGAACCGGCTTTTGGCACCTCCGTGTTTCAGTTTTTAGTCTTACACTAGTAGGTTTAATTATAAAGACATATATCCTTTAACTGCTAACTGATCATACATACTGACTGCTGAAACATTGCAAACTCATAACAATCAGTGTTTTCATTGTTGTTTTATACTGCTATTTACTGTCAGTTCTTCATAATATGGTTGATGAATTATTATATTTGGAATAACGATAAATAACCCCGAAACCCAATATTCTTGATATACCGAAGGTAAGAGAGAAAGGTTACCAATAACGATTGTGACTTATGTTAAAGTGGTTTGAATTGAATATAATGTTATTTGATAGACCCTACATGAGTCAGTCTGTGTTCCTTTTATATGTGACTAAAATCAGTGAAGATTGGCAGATTAGTGTGCAGTATTGTGCAGCATTGTGTATGAGTGAGTCTGTTAAAGAAGCAATTCCTAAAGAATGCGCCATATATGTGAATTATAATTGAGCCATATTGTTGTGAGTAGTTTAAGTCATAACTCTGTTTATATAGATAAAGCGCCACGTCCTAAAGGAACTGTTAATATTCCCGAAGGTGAATAATATTGTCAGAGATTATATAATACTGTCAGTCGAATAATACATTAGGCTTACATAGCAATAAAATTAAACCGTCGAACCCAATCTCCCGGGAATATCCAGCGGGTGAATGATCGCGCACAGATTGGTTTCGACTAGTGTAGTGAATCAAATACTTGTCATAGACTAAAAACCGATTTAATATCTAGAAGACATCTTAATTTGGTGGGTTAAACTGCCATAGGTCTGAAAGCGCGAACATTAAAGGATATAGCTTCTTTGTTGCAGTAAGCAATAAAGTTGAAAGTACCGGTCAACCGGTAAACCTGAACGGTACATCTGTAGGTCAGTAGGCCCAACCGCCAGAACCGGTACTGCCGTAGGTCAGTAGGCCCAACTGCCAGAACCGGTACTTCTGTAGGTCCGTAGGCCTAACTGTCCTAACCGGTACTTCCCGTATAAGTACATTAGTATTATTCGATTTGATTGTTGTATACCGGTAGGTCTTAATACTTAATCAGGGAACGGCCGCCCTGGTTTTTTATTGAGATTTTACTTATTTCTGTCAGTTTTATTTGTTTGTAGGCCAGTATTGAACAGAAGGCGTGTAAGCCTGATCAGATTGTACAGACAATTTGTAGGCTGAGCTGTTGTCTGATTGCTGTTAAGTCTGAACGGATTGCAATGTGTGTAGATCATTTGTCCGATTAAGTACGGTTAGGAAGTAGGGGCAGCGAACGCTGTAAGGTAAACCCCCAACTAAAGAATAAGTCGTACTACTGGGTTAGAACGCATACTCCCTAATCATTTCGGAGTCTGCATGTCCTGTAGTTTATTTAGGCTTGAGAGTAGTCTGCCATCGTTTAGTCTGTACTTTGTTTGTGTAAGTCTGTACGGGTAGCGTATAATTTTATTTAGATAATTTGTAGGCTGGATAGTTGTCTGGCTGTTATTAGGTCTGAACGGATTGCAGCGTGTGTAGATCACTTGTCCGATTAAGTACGGTTAGGAAGTAGGGGCAGCGAACGCTGTAAGGTAAACCCCCAACTAAAGAATAAGTCGTACTACTGGGTTAGAACGCATACTCCCTAATCATTTCGGAGTCTGCATGTCCTGTAGTTTGTTTAGGCTTGATAGTAGTCTGTCAGTGTTCGGTCTGCATTTTGTTTGAGTAGTTTGTACGCATAGCGTAATATTTATTATTCAGAGTTTATGCGATTATCCGCAACATTCATTCCCCAAGTTTGTTCCTACAGTAATTGTGTTTGTTATACATACCGCTATAGTTAAATTAACCCCGGTACTACACGGGCTGCTTGGCGTAGGTAAAGACTGGTGATTTTGTGCATCGGTCACTCCAGCAGATGCCGCGGTTCTTTTAGCTGTTCAAGTATATTTAACTACTGATTATCTGTTGTACAAGTACTCGTACCTAATTTAGGGTTTAGTGTACAGTACTTTCCGAAGTAATTAGTGTAGACATTATATTTGTGTTGTAAAGTGGTTGATAGGCACGTTCGATTAGCTCTATTAACTTCTAGGTAGGAACACTCCGTGATACATAACGTAGAACCTATAGCGATACGGCTATAGGTCGTCAGGCGGTGGTATTTTTCTATCTGGACAACGCAGTGTATTTACTACTACTTATTATTTCAAATACCGTAGTACCCTGTCCGTTGTAATAACCAGAATTCTAACCCTTTGTTAGGCTGGTTTGTAGACTTCTTGTAAAATTACCCTAAAAATTCGTATTTTGTGTTTTGTAAATTTTATGTTTATTTAGAGATTGTAATCTCACCCGAATTGTACGTAATTTGTAGTATTAAGTAACTTAGGTAAATTAGCATTATTTGTTTTAGTGTCCTATAAGTAACACTTCACTGAAAGCGCACCGCTTTGTGTAGTGATTACTCCCCAGAAATAATAACATTTATTTCAACATTGACAAAACCCATTAAAACGGGTATATATATATTATAAATCAACTAAACGATTTATAAATAGTAGGCCTGCCATACAACAATTAGGTCTCAATATCAGTTGGACTACTGCTTAAATAACGGCAATAAAGTAAGTTAAAGTAACCAAGTAACCATTAAAATTCAGAAATTCAGTTATTTAAAATAATTGATATACCGGTATTTACAATAGGCTTATTATATTTATTTTTATAAATTTTGGGTTGAAATCATACCGGTATTCTGTAATTAATTCTAGTTTGTAATTATACTTATATATATATACTATAAGTGTAAACTGCATACCGGTATTTACGATAGGCCTATTATCTTTATTTCTATAAATTTAGGCTGAAATTATACCGGTACTTGTAATTAATTCTAGTCCAGAACTATATATACTACAAACCGTAAGCTGTATACCGGTATTCCCGATAGGCCTATTATATATTTATATATATTTGTGCTAAAATTATACTGGTATTCTGAGATAAACCTAGTCTGTAATAATACTTATATATACTATAAGCATACCGGTATTTTAATATATTATATATATATCACGCTACACTGAGTAGCAGTATCGGTAATTAATTACTAGGCTAGCAGTTAATACTGAGTTACTAGACTTGCTCAGACTGTAATACAGCAGTAGACATTCAACTGTACACATAAGCATGTCTGACGCAAAGCAGAACCTGTCAGACAGTCTACTAGATACAACCGAGAGCGAAGTGACAGCAGAGAAACCGCATAAGAGGGATGCCATTGACATCTATCTGTCAGACTATCAGCGTTTTTTAGGAGATGAAGAGTTGAGGAGAAGGCTAGAGGGACTTAGCCCTAATAGCGAAGGAGCCAAACTTGTGTTAGATGCGATTGATGTGGATAGGTTAGCGGCGAACCAAGCTAAATTCGATGAACAACTCCGCATCGCTAGAGAAAAGGAAGAACAAGTAAGGAAAAAACGTATAGAAGATAGAAAGACAGCAGCAGCGGCAGTGGCAGCGGCAGAAGCGGAAAGAAAGGCAGCAGAGGCAGCGGCAGAGGCAAAAGCGGCAGCTGCAGCCGTAGAAGCGGAAAGGAAAGCGGCAGCGGCAGAGGCAAAAGCGGCAGCTGCAGCCGTAGAAGCGGAAAGGAAAGCGGCAGCGGCAGAGGCAAAAGCGGCAGCTGCAGCCGTAGAAGCGGAAAGGAAAGCGGCAGCGGCAGAAGCGGAAAGAAAGATAGCAGTGGCAGAAGCAGAACGGAGGGCATCTGAAGAGACAACCCAACTAGAGTTGGAAAATCTTCAAGAGAGGCAAGATAACTTTAATAAACAGTTAACAGCTAGTAATATGCAGATGATGAATCGATCTACTCCCAAACGACAAGGTTATACATCATCTGAGGAAGGCGATACCACCGACACTGAAGGCGGAGCAAATCGATCCCGCCTAAGCAGACGTAAAAGAACATTCCACCGTCAGAAATTGCCTGATTTGCCTCCAGCTGTTAGAAGGCAACTAAATAACACCAACTTAGAGAGTACAGAACCCACAGACCAAATAATTAAAATAGAAAGACTCCCTACTATAGTAGATGAGCCTGAAATAAGTAGGCCTGTTCTTGAAATCACCCCTTCGGTAATAGATACACCTGTGCTCCCTGAAGCTACCTATAAATTCCCTCTGCATAGCACTAAGCTACCTGTGCCCCGTAGAACTGCCCAGGAGACAGTTCAGGTCCTGGACCCCGAGCGAAATATTCCAAATTTGTCACCCGTTGTCCCTCGTTTGCCCGCTACGACGTTGGCGGATCCCGTTTCGGCGGTTGATTGGGTAGACGAGAGACGGCGGGGGATGGATATTCTCCTAGGAGAGATGAAGGAGAATTGGATACGCTCTTCCCAACAGGTCCGAGAGTTGGAAGGGACTGTCCAACATTTAAAAGGAACAGTGAGGGAAAGTAAGTTAGAGTGCCTAAGGAGGTGAGGTCTCTATAGGGGTGCTCTAAACAGGCGGCGGCGGACTCGTGAGGGTCTGGGGGCACGTTAAATCCTTACTATAGTGCAGGGGAGTTACTGAAGGCCCTCGTGTCTTGCGAACCATGAATTAACATGGTGCCGTGGTACCGTCTAGTCGGCCTGTTGCCGTACTGCCAGTCCTGTACACAGTAGGGGTGGTGGCTTAGTGTGATCTGTGGTTTATGTGGTTTATGTGGTAGGTCTATGTTTGGTATGTATGAGTTGACCAGACTCTGTACTGTCTCCGATCGGTTGCCAAAACGTGTTTTTTCCCAGGGTAGCACTATTGGAATGGAGGTGTTGCATCGGAATGGACACGTTCTGATGATTCTGTTGGTACTACTATTGGAATGGAGGTGGCACCCGGAATATCGGCTGCAAGGAGGGGTTAGTGTTGTAGTGTGGTCCGAGTGAATGATACTCTGGAATCTGTGGTTTGTGTGTGTACGTGGTATACGTGAGTGTGTGTATGGCCACTGCGAGTGAGTGTGGGAAACCTTGCCGGTTGGTTCAGTCGCCGCCGGTTATTAGTAGGACCATATCTTTACTGCACCCCAGCATACTTTGTGCACACAAAGTTATTTTGCCCTGACGGCAAAATAAGGTACTCTCGACTCTTTAACAGTCGATACAATTTTTGTCCCCTCTGATTTTGTCCCCGATTTCGTCTATTCCCGATTATGTCTTCTGTGTGTGCATGGTATGTGTCCGATTTTGTGTCTACCGTAGTGTACTCGATTTCGTGAGCATCTATTGAGTACATGTGTACAGTGACTGGTAAGTGGTGACTTGTTCTTAGCTTAGCTTTAAGCTAGTCAGTATTGTTGGTGGAACCGACTTCCCCTCAATACTGCCGGCGAGGCAGGTGAAAACGGTCAATATTCCATGCTGGGTAGCGCAAGCCCACATGGGACAAGACCGTCGGTTTGGCTCAAGGGCGACCTTGATGCTCGATCGCTATCGACTGGTCCACCCGCCGGTTGACTCTCTGAGTTGGCTCAATGTACAGTCAGGCCACAGTAAGTTGACAGTAGGCGAACTTTGATCCGCCGTTCGGCTACACACGACGAGCTGTGCCGGTGTGATCGGGGGATTGAAAATTGAACCCGGGAAGCATCGGGTTACCCTCCGGCCCGGTCTGATAAAAACGGAGTCGGACTGGCCCCAAGGGTAGTGGAAAAGCGTCCGCCTTGTGGGTGCGCCTCGGGGAGGAGCCCAGAAGGACGTAAGCGTGCAAGAAGTGCAGCAAAGTATCGCGTTAGAACGCGATAAATTAGTAAACTTAAAAAAGGGTATACCACCACCCTCTGTAACAATGTGTCAACCCGTTAGGTCTGAAGTATCTCATGCGCAAGGTGTGGAGCCTACACGCATCTATACTGCTAGCGAAGTAGAAACTCCTATAGTGAACCCTATTAAGGGTAATTATAGACCTGTTGATAATGATATTCCCTATAGAACTGATCATAATCCGAGAAATTTATATACCGATAATTCGATATTAAATAACACGATGGCCCAAGAAAGTTTTACGCGTCAAATGGCTAGAACCGAAGCCCGGCAAGCGGTGAAGGTGGGAGAGATCGTCAAGTTCAATGGAGATGAGATGAAATGGTTACCTTTTAATGAATATTACAAAGATAACATACAGAACTCTGTACTATCTAATGGAGAGAAACTTAGATTCCTCATCGAGTGCTTGGAAGGACCTCCCAAGTCAATGGCGTTAAAATTTATTGGACATCCAGATGGATTAAGACAAGTTTGGGATACACTAAACATCAGGTATGGTAATAGGACTAACATAGCTAGGTATTTATATGCGAAATTAATGGCGCCCCGAAAGTTTCTTAGCAGCGGGATTATAGAGTTTTCCGATGAGATTCAGGAGATCTGTAGACAACTAGATTGGTTAGGTAAGTCTCATGAATACCAGAATTCTATGGTTGTAGGAGCCTTAGCATCTACTTTGCCCAAGGGTGGAGTAGGTACACGCTGGGATAAGAAGGTGTTATATATGATGGAACAACAACGACGAGACCCTACCATGACTGATCTCATGTCATTCTTAGATAGAGAAGTGAAATTACAGCTCCTAAGGCAGTCCAGAGAGAAGACATTGGAAAACAAGGTAAGTGAGAAACCCGTTTCTAAGAGAAGGGTAACACCAGTATGTTATACCGACGATGGTGAAAGCCAAACTTCTCAAGGAGAGGACAGCGGGAAAGACACTGACAGATCTTATTATGTCAATAAAATGCCTAAAGATCAGGTAAGTAAATCCGAGTCTCGACCCAATGACAGAAGGGAACCGGTACAAAAAACCCTTCCTACGTCTCCTAAAAGAATTCAGGTGAGAAAGCCCGAGGAAAGAACAAGTGTGCACCACATAGCACAGGTTAAAGTCAGTAACATCAAGCCGAAATGTGTGCTGTGCGACGGGCCCCACCGTTTAAATGCGTGTGATAAATTCCTGAGGAAATCACTAAAGGATAGACGTGAAGTCATGTGGGATAAGCGGTTGTGTTATAATTGCCTCAGACGAGGACACCAACGGCGAACCTGTAACTCCGACGCAAGGTGTGCAAAGTGCGGCGCAAAACATCATATCTTGTTGCACACGGAATTCGAACGAAACAGCCCGAGTCAGGTAAGTGAGTCCGAACTACATGTCCAATTCAGTGATGTGAACGACACTGATCAATCTGAGATGGAAGGATTCTATACGGACGAGTTCTCCGACCAAAACGAATCCTGTTACCTAATAAACACCACCGCAGTGTATCGAGCACTCGTACATGAGAAAGACACAGACAGCGACCTTACCTTAACTACTTCCGATCAACAACCATCTTGGAAAGCGCCAACTTCCAATGTAGGGATCCGAGAGTTTCCTGTGGTGCAAGTAAGGGTGCACGGACCTAAACGGAGTTATGTAGTGAACGCCCTCCTGGACTCCGGCAGCACAGGAACATTCATCGATAAAGAGCTAGCCGAAGATATATTTGCTGGACAGCCCAAGTTCCAAACTAAGCTCAACATGTCTGGCATTATGCAAGTTTGGAAATCTACAATAACAGCTGATTATTATGTAGGCGCGTTGTCCACCCCACAAGACGAACTAGGAGAACACAGCATAAGGTCAGTGAAAATGGTGGCTATAAAGAACTTCGCTACTACTCAAGCAGACCTTTATAATTGGGACGAGGATGAGAGCATCCAACATCTTAACATACCTCGATTCCAGACTGATTATCCTGGAGTGCAAATACTCATCGGCCAAAACGCGCATGAGGCGCTGGAGACATTAGAGAAACGACCTGCTCAACCGCAGCCACTACAGACCTATGCGGTAAGAACTAGAGTAGGTTGGTACCTTACTGGACCTTCCCGTAGAACGCTCAGGGAAAGACTGCTTCAAGATCGCGTCTGCCAGGTGAGTGAATGGGAAGATGATACTAGTGAGGGAGACGACCCAACTGAGGGAACACCACACTCCTCAGATAATGACAATCTTAGCTCCAATGTAGATCAATGGAGATATTGCCCCAAGAAGTTTAATCCAATTGACATCGCTTCCAGAGGAGCAACTCCTCAAGAACTGACAGATACTACAGACCGATTAGGTGAACCCGACTTCCTGAGTAAGGAGAATGAATGGCCTCCCCATCTTACTCCGACTGAGATTATACCAGCCAAGGGAGCGGAGAAAGTCGAACCTGAAACCCGGACGTGTGGATCGGAGTTATTTGAACCCGGGATAGATCTGTCGGTATTACATGTTGCCAGGGACGACGCCGTGGATCTGGGCCTCCCCACCGCGAGTGGATCCTTCATGAAGATCAGAGAGAGCGATTGGAGCTCTGGAACATCAGACGTCTCGCAGAGACTCTCACCTCTCCTGCAGAGAGCGACGGACCACTATAGCTCCTGGAATCGGCTTTGTGACGCCGTCATATACTTTGAGCGATGTTTCTATCGTCACTATTCCAGGACGAAGAGGAAACCTGGAATTGTATTCAGGATGCAGCGACTCAATCACCCAGTCGGTCGTTTGTGTTTATCGGAAGGGAATGGAGGACTCTCCGGAAACTGTGGAAGGCAAGATTCTCTTCCCACGACCACCTCCCTAATCCTTCAAACATCTAGGGACTCCATAACGTAACAACATATGGAGTGGGTGTGTGACTCTATTATTTTATATTATTTTATTATTTTTATATTTATGTATGTATTACTATGTAATTTTATTATAATCGTTTTCTTTAATTTTATTCAGTAGAATGTTATTTTAGCGATTATTTAGTAGATTAGTGCAATATATATTCGTGTTTATTACTTAATTACGTATATATTATATTTAATGCGACGGCAAGAAATAATTCTTTTCCTCTTTCCTTACTGTCCGTATCATATTATAAATACGTGACTACAGTAAGACGAAATGTCCGTACTTATTAAAGTACAATAAAGCCACTACTATATTTAAGTATTATTGGTAGGCAGAGTATTAGGAATGCAAAGTTCAGATCCTCGTGTCTCGGCTAAACCAAGCTCTGGGTAGACCTTGGAAACGACTTGCCTCTTCACACTGACATTGCTTCGTGCGATATTGCTCTCATACCGTATATTAAATAATACATATAGTAGCGTGATGTCCCTTTAACAGTAGCGTATCACGCAAAATAAATCTGTTAAACCCTTTGACCATCTGTAATTCTAGTCGATTAAGATATCGCGGCACCCACCGATATACTTGAAAGACAAATTCTAGAATCAGTGGTTAACGTCCCCAGACAAGTTCTGGAATAAATCGGTGCCCATCTCAAATATTAATTATTTAATATTTGCAAATCTAATAAATCAAAATCTGTAAAATTCAGATCCTTCAGCAATTCTAGTCAATTAAGATATCGTAGCATTTACCGATATTCTTAAAAAAGACAATTGTCATAGAATTAAGGATCTTGTGTCCCTAGACATGTTCTAGAATCAAAATATGTCCATTTAATTATCAAATAATAAAATTTCAGGGAATAAATTTAAATTCATGCCTTTTAATGAATTTAATAAATTGCCATTTTTACGCAATTTATAAAGTTCCCAAAATTCCATTAATTAATAGATCAAGGGAGCGGAGATTTATCTTATCATGCGTATGAGTGTGTGAAAGTCTCCCAAACATAGTCAATAGCCGATAAAATTCATAAAGTCATGTATAAAACAGAACATTGACTATTAAAGAATACTATTAAATAACATCCCAGATCTGTATGCATTGGAATCACCCTAATTCTACCGCTAGCTTTGCATAATGTCACCATAGCAACAACCACGCTAGAATTAGAATTGAGTCAAAAGAACAATAGAAAGCTTGTCCCATTGAATAGCATAGGGAATAAATAGCGCACTACTAGTATCCAAGGATACATAATAATACAGTGACATTCTGGAAGGCATTGACTAACGGACAAATGGCCCGAATGTGCGTAGTTGTGACCAGTTGTGTGGTATTTGTGAGTTTATAGGTGAATGTTACTGCTAAAGTGTGTTTACAGTAGCTAGTCGCAATCGTAAAGTAACCTAACTCTCCAAGGAATACCTGAAGTACATCTAAGCCTTTGGGACGGACAGTCGAGTGACTTGTGCCGGTTGTCGTTGTCGTTGTGCGGCTACGTCGTTGGCGAAAGTACAGCGGCGACGACACATCGGCGCTGAGGATCTCGTACTGTCCGGGGGTTGATTGGGGTAGGCAGCGACGCCCGCTCGCCTAAATGTGGACTCATTATAATATGGATAAACTCATATATAGCAGATATGACGGAGTTGATAGAAGATGGTCTTGGTATCGGGGAGCGATATACTCTACTTTTACAAGCGTTTGTTGATAGCTTAATACGCGGCGACGTTAGTCCAACTGCTGCAGAGGACGATGGTCGTTATATCGAACCGACAATGTCCCAAGTGCAGCTCTCGCGAGAGTTGGACTATAGAAAATTCGCTGCTCGATATACGCAGCGTAATGGTACGTATATGGGCTTCTTAACTACTGGTCATTCTATCGATTTACACAATACGGACTATGTCGACTATATATCTTGCCCAGCGGAGTCGGAACCATAAACTGAAATTCGAATGCGAAAATTCTATTCGAAATCGGCTCGAAAGAAAAGACATTAAAGAAACAAATAAACGCAGTAACTCCAACATATATTTGGAATTCTTGATAGAAGCATTGTAACAACAAATAAATATCATCCGCGTTTCCCCTACCAGACGTGCGTCTTTGGTATTATTACGATAAATGCCCTAGACCCAGCCAATAAACGGAAAGACATAAACATCCACGGAAACGTTGTGTTAAACACAGTTGTGTTCGTTATATTTACTGGAGTTTCGAGCGAAACTTGTTTGACGTATCACCTATGCTCACTCGGCTCGAACGATCCTGGAGTAAACCTACGATCAGAGTCCCGGAATACTCGGTCAAACCTCCTCATTCCTTAGTTGGACCTCAGACCTGCGATCCTGGTGGTGTCGCGGATCCTCGCGGACTGTATTCACTGTTCAAAGATCTAGTGCTACCCTAACAATTAATCGGTAACACTTCGACAGTGATTTCTAGCTAGCCGCTCATCTTACCTAGCCGGATTGTGACGCAGACACCTAATATCACTATCCAACCGTATGGTCGTCCACGTTTAACGCGATACAACCCCTCATCAAGGTGAAGGAGAGCGTTGTACGAAACGAGTTAAACGATATTCTATAAAGATCAAAAAGGAAACCTGCGTTTGTTCAGATAAACGTAAGTTATAACAGTAAGTCCAATCGATAAACGAATTGGCCTTATCTCAATTCGATTGGGAAATCCAGAATCTCTAAGAAGTTATCGAACTTGGACGATCCTATTCTCTGCGAGAGTTTTTGGATGAACGTATCCAGCTACGAGCGGAGGAAAATCAGCTCGAGGAGAAGCATATCGAAACGGCAGATACCTCGACCACAATCCTACACCTTCTGATGCAATCATATTGCACCCTTCACCCAGGAGTTATGGCCCTCCTAGTAAAGTGGCTCCCCCCAAAGAGAAAAAGACTCTTGCTAGCCTCAAAAAACTGCGTAAACGCCGTCTGCGTAAGAAAGACTAACTGTTTAGAGTATCTTTATGTTTTAGAAACTGTGATTTTTATATTTTATAGACTGAAAATCCCATTTTCTGGGAGCGGTGTAAAAGCTTTTGCTGAATTGTCCGGTTATTTTTCCTTATTTTTCCCGTAAAATACTCTGTAGTTGGTTTACCAGGCATAAAAAGGCCGTGTCCTTGCTGTACTGGTGTTTTAGCGGACATAAAAGCTATTTCTTCTGTATTTGTACTTTAGAGGACATAATCCGTAATTCCGTGACGTAAAAGCTCGATACTCTTGAAAACAGTGTCGCTACCATGACGTCGGCTAGCAGCTGATATTGCCACGTCGACGTTTCTTTGTTTCTTTGTTCTCTCGTTGTTCAGGTTGACCAATCAGAGCGTTTGTTGTCTCTGTGTTGGAGGTATATACAGAAACTCAGTAGTTCAGTGTTATGTTTTTGCCCAGAGCCTAAGAACCGGCTTTTGGCACCTCCGTGTTTCAGTTTTTAGTCTTACACTAGTAGGTTTAATTATAAAGACATATATCCTTTAACTGCTAACTGATCATACATACTGACTGCTGAAACATTGCAAACTCATAACAATCAGTGTTTTCATTGTTGTTTTATACTGCTATTTACTGTCAGTTCTTCATAATATGGTTGATGAATTATTATATTTGGAATAACGATAAATAACCCCGAAACCCAATATTCTTGATATACCGAAGGTAAGAGAGAAAGGTTACCAATAACGATTGTGACTTATGTTAAAGTGGTTTGAATTGAATATAATGTTATTTGATAGACCCTACATGAGTCAGTCTGTGTTCCTTTTATATGTGACTAAAATCAGTGAAGATTGGCAGATTAGTGTGCAGTATTGTGCAGCATTGTGTATGAGTGAGTCTGTTAAAGAAGCAATTCCTAAAGAATGCGCCATATATGTGAATTATAATTGAGCCATATCGTTGTGAGTAGTTTAAGTCATAACTCTGTTTATATAGATAAAGCGCCACGTCCTAAAGGAACTGTTAATATTCCCGAAGGTGAATAATATTGTCAGAGATTATATAATACTGTCAGTCGAATAATACATTAGGCTTACATAGCAATAAAATTAAACCGTCGAACCCAATCTCCCGGGAATATCCAGCGGGTGAATGATCGCGCACAGATTGGTTTCGACTAGTGTAGTGAATCAAATACTTGTCATAGACTAAAAACCGATTTAATATCTAGAAGACATCTTAATTTGGTGGGTTAAACTGCCATAGGTCTGAAAGCGCGAACAGCCTACTCCAAGTGCTTTTTTACATATTGGCACACACTGTAGGTCTAGGCCTACTCCAAGTGCTATTTTATATATTGAAACGTGACGTGAATTGATATTTTATATCGAAACATTTTTTATATTGAAACGTGATTCAGACCACCTTGTTACCCATTATTCAATAGTTTCTAGCACAACATTTTTTTTGCGCACCAACAACCCTATTGTTAAATATTATATGATTGTCACACATTCAACACACAGCAAAGACATAACATATATGTACAGTACATATAAAAACAAATATATAAAGTAGGCCTGGACATTCAATAAACTGCAAACAACAACAACAACAAACTCCACTAATACGTATCTAAGAGAGAAGAGAACCACATTAACTTCCACTACTGTATATGTATCCTAGGCAACAGCTTTAACTAGTAGTACATGTACATGTACCCTAGACAGACAGCCATTTTAACCTCCACTATACTGTATGTATATATCCCAGACAACGGCTTTTGCTTCCACTATACTGTATGTATATATCCCAGACAACGGCTTTTGCTTCCACTATACTGTATGTATCCGAGGCAACAACTTCCACTATACTGTATGTATCCTAGGCAACAACTTCCACTATACTGTATGTATCCTAGGCAACAACTTCCACTATACTGTATGTATCCTAGGCAACAACTTCCACGCACCTCAGATTGGGCCGAACCGAAATCATTTACGCCCACGCATCTGTATGTGCCGGCGTCCTCTGCAGTTCCAGACTGTATGACCAGACGGCCCCCGTCGACCTTAGTGCTTCCCGGTAGAGGCGCCTCCAGTCTGCTCCAGTGTATGTCAGGCTCAGGGTAACCTCTACTGTCGCACACCAGTTCAGCTCTACTGCCCAGCTGAATGTACTGGACTTTACTGCTGACCGATATATTAACAGCAGGAGTGTCTGAAAAAGGAAATTAAAATAGTTACTGTAACCCCCTTTCATATGTATCATTAACATTTCTTTTGGATATATGAAAATGATCGTCAACTATTTATGGTATTATGTTAAAGTTTACAGAATATGTCTGATATATAATCTTGTATATTTATTTTTCATATTTATCAAAGTTCCTCAGGTTGGGACATTTGACACTAGTATATCAGTAAATATTTCATAACAAAGTTTAATCTCCAATTTGATCCAGATATAGATTATGTACAGTATAGCACGATGTAAATCGCCTCCGCTTTGCAGGATATTGCTTTCGCGGTGAGGACCAGCCAGTGCATAATCTTGTACTTTGGCAGCCTCATGGAGTGAATAAGCATGGTGGACAGCCCATGACTTTCTGGAGACGCATCTTAAAGGACACTGGCCTTGAAGATGCGGCTGATCTAGCAAATGTCATGGGTGATAGGGAGTTGTGGCGGCGCAATTATGTGGAAAACCCGGCACAGCATCCTTATGCAGCTGCAATGCAGCATGCCGATCCTCGTAGTAAGTACGATGTAAATATACAATAGCCCTAGTGAGACGCTATACTTCTTACTGTATTACTGGAAAGTGTTCCATTAGTCATATATTCAACAGTTTACATTATATACAGTATTATTAGCAACTACTGTAATATACAGTACCTAAGCAAACTTAATTATACTGTATAGTTGAGTATTGAATCGTCACTAATCTCTCAAAATGTAATATAGAGTACACTATCCAACACAAATCCGATAGTTTCTTAGCATTTCTGGGGATTTTAACGCATTTTCCACTGATTCGTTTTTCCCCCACGTAGATAACCCGCAGCATTTAATCCGCCAACTCTGTATCCGAAGGTTAAGTGCTGCACAGATAAGCCATGGTGATCCTGGGACCGGCTATACTGTAGGCCCATAGCTGTAGAGTAGAGTAGCTGGCTACCGGTAGGGGAGCTGGTCGCCCCAGTGGGTATCAGTGATTAACCGTTGAGTTAATGGATATCTGAGGGTGTAGAAACGAGTTCCTCAGCTGCTCTTAGTTAATCTGCGCCGAAATAAATCATACTGTAGCTTTTAACTGACTTTAGTGAAGCCGAGGGCCAGACACTTAACAACAAGGGTTGCTCAGGAGAGTGGAGGGTTAGTGAAGGGGGGGGGGGGGGGGGGGGGGGAATTCCTATAATTATATTCCGTACAGGATGACTTGGCTGTTTTCATAATTTTTCCTCAACGGGTGAGTTTTATCGGTGATAATAACTAATGAATTAGGATGATATTATTGCCACTGTAACATACTCCCTTCCTTTCTCTTAATTGAGATTTTAACATGATACGAAATATTAATTGACCATTGCTATTAGCATAAAGCCCCCTCCCCGTGTATACTATACATACTACTTACATCTACACTATTTTTACTAATTTTTAATACTTTTTTACATTTAACTATGATACTGCAGTAATTACAGTAATTATTAACGACTTTCTGGTTACTGTCTTCCCATTTCCTGATTTAAATGCTGATGTTGTTCAGAATAGCGGTGGTACTTCAGTAGTAGAGTCTTGGCCGGCTCTACTACTCACTTCTTTTGTTTTAGTTTCAATGCTTTTTGTGTACCAGAATAGCGGTGGTACTTCAGGAGTAGAGTCTTGGCCGGCTCTACTACTCACTTCTTTTGTTTTAGTTTCAATGCTTTTTGTGTACCAGAATAGCGGTGGTACTTCAGTAGTAGAGTCTTGGCCGGCTCTACTTCTCACTTCTTTTGTTTTAGTTTCAATGCTTTTTGTGTACCAGAATAGCGGTGGTACTTCAGGAGTAGAGTCTTGGCCGGCTCTACTACTCACTTCTTTTGTTTTAGTTTCAATGCTTTTTGTGTACCAGAATAGCGGTGGTACTTCAGTAGTAGAGTCTTGGCCGGCTCTACTACTCACTTATTTTGTTTTAGTTTCAATGCTTTTTGTGTACCAGAATAGCGGTGGTACTTCAGGAGTAGAGTCTTGGCCGGCTCTACTACTCACTTCTTTTGTTTTAATTTCAATGCTTTTTGTGTACCAGAATAGCGGTGGTACTTCAGTAGTAGAGTCTTGGCCGGCTCTACTACTCACTTCTTTTGTTTTAGTTTCAATGGTTTTTGTGTACCAGAATAGCGGTGGTACTTCAGTAGTAGAGTCTTGGCCGGCTCTACTACTCACTTCTTTTGTTTTAGTTTCAATGCTTTTTGTGTACCAGAATAGCGGTGGTACTTCAGTAGTAGAGTCTTGGCCGGCTCTACTACTCACTTATTTTGTTTTAGTTTCAATGCTTTTTGTGTACCAGAATAGCGGTGGTACTTCAGGAGTAGAGTCTTGGCCGGCTCTACTACTCACTTCTTTTGATTTAGTTTCAATGGTTTTTGTGTACCAAAGTAGCGGTGGTACTTCAGTAGTAGAGTCTTGGCCGGCTCTACTACTCACTTATTTTGTTTTAGTTTCAATGCTTTTTGTGTACCAGAATAGCGGTGGTACTTCAGTAGTAGAGTCTTGGCCGGCTCTACTACTCACTTATTTTGTTTTAGTTTCAATGCTTTTTGTGTACCAGAATAGCGGTGGTACTTCAGTAGTAGAGTCTTGGCCGGCTCTACTACTCACTTATTTTGTTTTAGTTTCAATGCTTTTTGTGTACCAGAATAGCGGTGGTACTTCAGGAGTAGAGTCTTGGCCGGCTCTACTACTCACTTCTTTTGATTTAGTTTCAATGGTTTTTGTGTACCAAAGTAGCGGTGGTACTTCAGTAGTAGAGTCTTGGCCGGCTCTACTACTCACTTCTTTTGTTTTAATTTCAATGCTTTTTGTGTACCAGAATAGCGGTGGTACTTCAGTAGTAGAGTCTTGGCCGGCTCTACTACTCACTTATTTTGTTTTAGTTTCAATGCTTTTTGTGTACCAGAATAGCGGTGGTACTTCAGTAGTAGAGTCTTGGCCGGCTCTACTACTCACTTATTTTGTTTTAGTTTCAATGCTTTTTGTGTACCAGAATAGCGGTGGTACTTCAGTAGTAGAGTCTTGGCCGGCTCTACTACTCACTTATTTTGTTTTAGTTTCAATGCTTTTTGTGTACCAGAATAGCGGTGGTACTTCAGGAGTAGAGTCTTGGCCGGCTCTACTACTCACTTCTTTTGATTTAGTTTCAATGGTTTTTGTGTACCAAAGTAGCGGTGGTACTTCAGTAGTAGAGTCTTGGCCGGCTCTACTACTCACTTCTTTTGTTTTAATTTCAATGCTTTTTGTGTACCAGAATAGCGGTGGTACTTCAGTAGTAGAGTCTTGGCCGGCTCTACTACTCACTTATTTTGTTTTAGTTTCAATGCTTTTTGTGTACCAGAATAGCGGTGGTACTTCAGGAGTAGAGTCTTGGCCGGCTCTACTACTCACTTCTTTTGATTTAGTTTCAATGGTTTTTGTGTACCAAAGTAGCGGTGGTACTTCAGTAGTAGAGTCTTGGCCGGCTCTACTACTCACTTATTTTGTTTTAGTTTCAATGCTTTTTGTGTACCAGAATAGCGGTGGTACTTCAGTAGTAGAGTCTTGGCCGGCTCTACTACTCACTTATTTTGTTTTAGTTTCAATGCTTTTTGTGTACCAGAATAGCGGTGGTACTTCAGTAGTAGAGTCTTGGCCGGCTCTACTACTCACTTATTTTGTTTTAGTTTCAATGCTTTTTGTGTACCAGAATAGCGGTGGTACTTCAGGAGTAGAGTCTTGGCCGGCTCTACTACTCACTTCTTTTGATTTAGTTTCAATGGTTTTTGTGTACCAAAGTAGCGGTGGTACTTCAGTAGTAGAGTCTTGGCCGGCTCTACTACTCACTTCTTTTGTTTTAATTTCAATGCTTTTTGTGTACCAGAATAGCGGTGGTACTTCAGTAGTAGAGTCTTGGCCGGCTCTACTACTCACTTATTTTGTTTTAGTTTCAATGCTTTTTGTGTACCAGAATAGCGGTGGTACTTCAGGAGTAGAGTCTTGGCCGGCTCTACTACTCACTTCTTTTGTTTTAATTTCAATGCTTTTTGTGTACCAGAATAGCGGTGGTACTTCAGTAGTAGAGTCTTGGCCGGCTCTACTACTCACTTCTTTTGTTTTAGTTTCAATGGTTTTTGTGTACCAGAATAGCGGTGGTACTTCAGTAGTAGAGTCTTGGCCGGCTCTACTACTCACTTCTTTTGTTTTAGTTTCAATGCTTTTTGTGTACCAGAATAGCGGTGGTACTTCAGTAGTAGAGTCTTGGCCGGCTCTACTACTCACTTATTTTGTTTTAGTTTCAATGCTTTTTGTGTACCAGAATAGCGGTGGTACTTCAGGAGTAGAGTCTTGGCCGGCTCTACTACTCACTTCTTTTGATTTAGTTTCAATGGTTTTTGTGTACCAAAGTAGCGGTGGTACTTCAGTAGTAGAGTCTTGGCCGGCTCTACTACTCACTTCTTTTGTTTTAGTTTCAATGCTTTTTGTGTACCAGAATAGCGGTGGTACTTCAGTAGTAGAGTCTTGGCCGGCTCTACTACTCACTTATTTTGTTTTAGTTTCAATGCTTTTTGTGTACCAGAATAGCGGTGGTACTTCAGGAGTAGAGTCTTGGCCGGCTCTACTACTCACTTCTTTTGTTTTAGTTTCAATGCTTTTTGTGTACCAGAATAGCGGTGGTACTTCAGGAGTAGAGTCTTGGCCGGCTCTA
The DNA here is from genome assembly GCA_032718475.1 of Nemertoderma westbladi. NCBI lineage: Eukaryota > Metazoa > Xenacoelomorpha > Nemertodermatida > Nemertodermatidae > Nemertoderma > Nemertoderma westbladi. The sequence continues at coordinate 44,106 of JAUCBJ010006913.1, read as the reverse complement.
CTACTCACTTCTTTTGTTTTAGTTTCAATGCTTTTTGTGTACCAGAATAGCGGTGGTACTTCAGTAGTAGATTCTTGGCCGGCTCTACTACTCACTTCTTTTGTTTTAATTTCAATGCTTTTTGTGTACCAGAATAGCGGTGGTACTTCAGTAGTAGAGTCTTGGCTGGCTCTACTACTCACTTCTTTTGTTTTAGTTTCAATGGTTTTTGTGTACCAGAATAGCGGTGGTACTTCAGTAGTAGAGTCTTGGCCGGCTCTACTACTCACTTATTTTGTTTTAGTTTCAATGCTTTTTGTGTACCAGAATAGCGGTGGTACTTCAGGAGTAGAGTCTTGGCTGGCTCTACTACTCACTTCTTTTGTTTTAGTTTCAAGGCTTTTTGCTTTTTACCAGTAGCAGCTGGATTGGAATAACTCTGCGTAATTGGTACTGAACTGTACTGCTGTACTGACTACTGCCTTGACAACTGTCAGACTTTGTGGCGCCAAATTATATATTTCTGATTGTGTCGCCTCTCTATTCGAGTGAACGCGTCACTGCAGCCGGCGTTTTGATGGCAGCTTGTTGCGGCTGCAATGGACGGTCCGGGCGCTGCAAGAAATGTATATGCGTCAGGAATAGCTTGCGGTGCTTATCGTGTGCCCCAGGAAGAAACGGCAATTGCGAGAACAGCCAGCACCCTTCCTCTCAACCTCTACCGGATCGCCACAAACGACCTTCGTTCTCCCAGACGTCAGTCTCACAGCCGCTTAACTCTTGCGCAGCTTTGGAAAGTCCAGCGGACGATACATTGATGGATCAGGACGAAACTATACTGGGTGGATCCCCGATCGTCCAGGATAATCCGCTAGCTGCCAGTGCGTCAGCATCATTGAACTCTCCAGTTTGGTCTCCGGGCGCAGCACGAGCGAGGGCCAGTGCCATCATATCTAGGATTCGGAGCCCCGGTACAGGGTCTGCTTTGGGGTCAGCAGTTAAAGACGTTATACTTCAGACCCCGAACTTTTCAGATCCCCGAGCAGTCCAGTCCGTTCCCTCAGCAGTCCAGTCTGGTCCCCCTTCAGTCCAGTCGGGTCCCCCTGCAGTCCAGTCGGTGCACCCAGCAGTCCAGTCGGGTCCCCCATCAGTCCAGTTGGGTCCCCCACCAGTCCAGTTGGGTCCCCCATCAGTCCAGTCGGTGCGCCCAGCAGTCCAGTCGGGTCCCCCATCAGTCCAGTCGGGTCCCCCATATGTCCAGTCCAGTCGGGTCGCCCAGCAGTCCCAGTCGGGTCCCCCATCAGACCAGTCGGGTCCCTCGGGAGTCCAGTCGGGTCCCCCAGCAGTCCAGTCGGGTCCCCCTTCAGACCAGTCAGGTCCCTCGGGAGTCCAGTCGGGTCCCCCAGCAGTCCAGTCGGGTCCCCCATCAGTCCAGTCGGGTCCCCCATCAGACCAGTCGGGTCCCTCAGGAGTCCAGTCGGGTCCCCCAGCAGTCCAGTCGGGTCCCCCTTCAGTCCAGTCAGGTCCCCCATCAGACCAGTCGGGTCCCTCAGGAGTCCAGTCGGGTCCCCCAGCAGTCCAGTCGGGTCCCCCTTCAGACCAGTCGGGTCCCCCTTCAGTCCGGTCGGGTCCCCCAGCAATCCAGCCGGGTCCCCCACCAGTCCAGTTGGCACCCTCGGCATCTATCGGTCGACCTCTGCCATCCTCCCTGTCCAGTGTTGTACTCACTTCAACAAGTCGAGTCGACTCCGCAGTATGGTTCAATGAATCCTTGCCCAGGCACCAAATAATAGAGTCAATCAACACAGTGTACAACAGCATAGTACACTGGCAGCCAAACCTATTCCTGGTTCCTCAGGGGGCCGTGGGTAGAGAATTGGTGGCAGAGATTTCTCGGTTGTTGGCGCTGGCAATCAGTGAAAATCCCCTACATGAGGTCGCCCTCATGGCAATGATGATATTGCCAGCTCTCCTCTTACAGAAACCGAGTCGGTCTTCCACCACGGCCACACACCGGCACATTCTCCAACGCCGTCTAGTGAGCTGGAGGGAAGCAAAATTCGACGAACTCATGGTGGAGGCCAGGGCCATTCAGACACACCTTCCTAAGCGACGACCCCCAGCCTCTCAGGACGTAGCACTCCAGAAGGCGTTCACCCGCCACATGCTGACTGGGAATATTTCGGCGGCGACGAGAGTTCTTGGACAGTTACACCGCGGTTCTCCACTGAGTCTGAATGACTCATTCACGGACAAAGATGGGAAAACCAAGGTGGTCCGGGATGTTCTGCGAGCGAAACATCCTCCAGCGCAGCCCGTAGACGAGTCGACCCTGCTATCGCATTTCCCTGAGGCGCCACAGCACCACAGCGTTGTGTTTGAGGCGATCGATGGGAAGCTCATCCTTGGGAGCTTGCTTAGAATGAAGGGAAACGCCGCTGGTCCATCGGGAGTTGATGTTCAGGGTTGGAAGCACCTCCTTACCCGGTTTCGGACACAGTCTTCCGAGCTGGGTGAGAGGATCGCAGACTTGGCGAAACAACTCGCACAGACCAAGACTTCTCAGGGGTCTCTATCTGCGCTACTGTCTGCCAGACTTATTGCACTGGACAAAAACCCGGGCGTCAGACCCATAGGGATAGGTGAGGTGTTGCGCCGCGTCATAGGTAAATCTATCACCCATTGTATCCGTCAGGATCTTGAGTCTGTCGGTGGGAACACCCAACTCTGTCTGGGTCAGAAGGCTGGCATTGAATTCGCCATCCACAGCCTCACGATGGAGTGGGACTCGGACGACTGTGACGGGGTTCTACAGATAGACGCTACAAATGCCTTCAACGTACTGAACCGTTCGGCTGCCCTCCACAACATTGGAGTTGTCTGCCCTGCCCTTCTCACCGTAGTCACCAATTGCTACAGCGAACCAGCTCGACTCTTTGTGGGAGGGGAGACGTTGCTCTCTGAAAAGGGGACCACACAGGGTGACCCCATTGCCATGGCGATGTATGGGTGCTCCATTATGCCACTATTAGCTGAGTTGGGACATGCAAGCAAGGCCACACAGCGGTGGTATGCGGATGATGGCAATGCGGCAGGAAAACTCACTGACCTACGGGCCTTCCTAGAGGTCGCTACCACAAGGGGTCCTCTCTTCGGCTACTTCCCATCCAAGTGTCACCTCACAGTGAAACCAGCAATGTTGGAAGAGGCTGAGATTCTTTTCGCCAATACTGGTGTCACCATCAACACGACAGGCCATGAGCTACTCGGCGGGGTTGTTGGCACTGAGGAGTATTGCACCACGTTCCTAGAAGAGAAGGCTCAGGAGTTCGCCATGGAAGTGGATCGTCTCGCAGGGGTGGCAGCAGTGGACCCCCACTGTGCGTACGCGGGCCTCGCGTTTGGCCTTGCCTGTCGGTGGCGGTTCATCACCCGTGTTGTATCCACCGCGCCAGCCCATCTCACCCTGTTGGAGGAGGCTGTAAATCGATTCCTTTGCCGTCTCACCGATCGGCCAGCCATCTCAAAAGAGGAACGCCTGTTACTTTCCCTGCCAGTCCGTGACGGGGGTATTGGCATTCCGGTGCCCACTGACCTGTCACATCAGTATACCAGCTCGCTTCGGGTCTGTGAGCCATTCATCAGCGCCACACCAGATACAATGGCGCAGGTCCGGGAGAAACAAACGGAGGTGGTGGGCAGGTTGAAGGTAGAGGCGCTGCTCCAGTCGATGGAAAAGAGAGAGGAAGTGGTGGGAATATTATCTCCTCCCCAGCGGCGGCTCCACGGACTGACCACCGAAAAGGTATCTGGCTCAACACCAAGCCACTCATCCTCCAGGACACCCACCTGGACAAGGGTGAATTCAGGGATGCCCTGTGCCTCCGATATGGGTGGATACCAAAGTCTCTACCGTCTCGTTGTGTCTGTGGGGAGCGATTTTCTCCTACCCACGTTCTGTCGTGCCCCACTGGAGGATTTCCTTCCATCAGGTACAACGAGATCCGGGACTTTGTCGCTGATGCTCTGACGGAGGTGTCACATAATGTGGCTGTGGAGCCAGTCCTCCAACCGCTAACGGGCGAGCAGTTTGAACACCGCAGCACTTCAACGGACCAGCTGGCGAGATTGGACGTCTCAGTGAGCGGCTTCTGGGGCAATCGGTTCCAGAAGACGTTCCTAGACGTCTCAGTCTTCAATCCACTGGCAGAAACTAATGCTGCCATGTCCCTACCGTCAGCCCACCTTTACCATGAAGCGCGGAAGAACCTAAAGTATCAGGAACGAGTGAGGGAGGTGGAACACGCCACCTTCACGCCTCTGATATTTTCTGCGTTTGGTGGTATGGCGCCTTCAGCCATACATCTGGTGAAGCGGTTGGCGCACCGCCTGGCGGAGAAGAGAGAAACGCGGTATGCGGAGTGCATCACATGGGTTCGGCGAAAGTTGAACTTCGCGTTGTTGCGGTCGGCCCTCATGTGTCTCCGTGGACACCGGTCGGCTGCTAGACGACCCATTCGCTGCACAAATTCAGTTGCAGACATAGCCATTGTGCATGCGAATGCGGATGTTGCCCCACCGCCGTAGACCACAACGAGTGCAGACAAGACCACGAAGAAACTGATGTTAATGATTTTTTTTTTTTGTGTGTAACTCTATATATAATTTTTGATCTCGTAATAATTTTCAACTATGTGAATTTGTTATATTTATTAGCTATAGATATAGTTTAACTAAATATATTATACTAAGAGACGGGAAAGAATAGCGGTGGTACTTCAGTAGTAGAGTCTTGGCCGGCTCTACTACTCACATCTTTTGTTTTAGTTTCAATGCTTTTTGTGTACCAAAGTAGCGGTGGTACTTCAGTAGTAGAGTCTTGGCCGGCTCTACTACTCACTTATTTTGTTTTAGTTTCAATGGTTTTTGTGTACCAGAATAGCGGTGGTACTTCAGTAGTAGAGTCTTGGCCGGCTCTACTACTCACTTATTTTGTTTTAGTTTCAATGGTTTTTGTGTACCAGAATAGCGGTGGTACTTCAGTAGTAGAGTCTTGGCCGGCTCTACTACTCACTTCTTTTGTTTTAGTTTCAATGCTTTTTGTGTACCAGAATAGCGGTGGTACTTCAGTAGTAGAGTCTTGGCCGGCTCTACTACTCACTTCTTTTGTTTTAGTTTCAATGCTTTTTGTGTACCAGAATAGCGGTGGTACTTCAGTAGTAGAGTCTTGGCCGGCTCTACTACTCACTTCTTTTGTTTTAGTTTCAATGCTTTTTGTGTACCAGAATAGCGGTGGTACTTCAGTAGTAGAGTCTTGGCCGGCTCTACTACTCACTTCTTTTGTTTTAGTTTCAATGCTTTTTGTGTACCAGAATAGCGGTGGTACTTCAGTAGTAGAGTCTTGGCCGGCTCTACTACTCACTTATTTTGTTTTAGTTTCAATGCTTTTTGTGTACCAGAATAGCGGTGGTACTTCAGTAGTAGAGGTTTGGCCGGCTCTACTACTCACTTCTTTTGTTTTAGTTTCAATGCTTTTTGTGTATCAGAATAGCGGTGGTACTTCAGTAGTAGAGTCTTGGCCGGCTCTACTACTCACTTATTTTGTTTTAGTTTCAATGCTTTTTGTGTACCAGAATAGCGGTGGTACTTCAGTAGTAGAGTCTTGGCCGGCTCTACTACTCACTTATTTTGTTTTAGTTTCAATGCTTTTTGTGTACCAAAGTAGCGGTGGTACTTCAGTAGTAGAGTCTTGGCCGGCTCTACTACTCACTTCTTTTGTTTTAGTTTCAATGCTTTTTGTGTACCAAAGTAGCGGTGGTACTTCAGTAGTAGAGTCTTGGCCGGCTCTACTACTCACATCTTTTGTTTTAGTTTCAATGCTTTTTGTGTACCAAAGTAGCGGTGGTACTTCAGTAGTAGAGTCTTGGCCGGGTCTACTACTCACATCTTTTGTTTTAGTTTCAATGGTTTTTGTGTACCAGAATAGCGGTGGTACTTCAGTAGTAGAGTCTTGGCCGGCTCTACTACTCACATCTTTTGTTTTAGTTTCAATGGTTTTTGTGTACCAGAATAGCGGTGGTACTTCAGTAGTAGAGTCTTGGCCGGGTCTACTACTCACTTCTTTTGTTTTAGTTTCAATGCTTTTTGTGTACCAGAATAGCGGTGGTACTTCAGTAGTAGAGTCTTGGCCGGCTCTACTACTCACTTCTTTTGTTTTAGTTTCAATGCTTTTTGTGTACCAAAGTAGCGGTGGTACTTCAGTAGTAGAGTCTTGGCCGGCTCTACTACTCACTTATTTTGTTTTAGTTTCAATGGTTTTTGTGTACCAGAATAGCGGTGGTACTTCAGTAGTAGAGTCTTGGCCGGCTCTACTACTCACTTCTTTTGTTTTAGTTTCAATGGTTTTTGTGTACCAGAATAGCGGTGGTACTTCAGTAGTAGAGTCTTGGCCGGCTCTACTACTCACTTCTTTTGTTTTAGTTTCAATGCTTTTTGTGTACCAGAATAGCGGTGGTACTTCAGTAGTAGAGTCTTGGCCGGCTCTACTACTCACTTCTTTTGTTTTAGTTTCAATGCTTTTTGTGTACCAGAATAGCGGTGGTACTTCAGTAGTAGAGTCTTGGCCGGCTCTACTACTCACTTCTTTTGTTTTAGTTTCAATGCTTTTTGTGTACCAGAATAGCGGTGGTACTTCAGTAGTAGAGTCTTGGCCGGCTCTACTACTCACTTCTTTTGTTTTAATTTCAATGCTTTTTGTGTACCAGAATAGCGGTGGTACTTCAGTAGTAGAGTCTTGGCCGGCTCTACTACTCACTTATTTTGTTTTAGTTTCAATGCTTTTTGTGTACCAGAATAGCCGTGGTACTTCAGGAGTAGAGTCTTGGCTGGCTCTACTACTCACTTCTTTTGTTTTAGTTTCAATGCTTTTTGTGTACCAGAATAGCGGTGGTACTTCAGTAGTAGAGTCTTGGCCGGCTCTACTACTCACTTCTTTTGTTTTAGTTTCAATGGTTTTTGTGTACCAGAATAGCGGTGGTACTTCAGGAGTAGAGTCTTGGCCGGCTCTACTACTCACTTCTTTTGTTTTAGTTTCAATGCTTTTTGTGTACCAGAATAGCGGTGGTACTTCAGTAGTAGAGTCTTGGCCGGCTCTACTACTCACTTCTTTTGTTTTAATTTCAATGCTTTTTGTGTACCAGAATAGCGGTGGTACTTCAGTAGTAGAGTCTTGGCCGGCTCTACTACTCACTTCTTTTGTTTTAGTTTCAATGCTTTTTGTGTACCAGAATAGCGGTGGTACTTCAGTAGTAGAGTCTTGGCCGGCTCTACTACTCACTTCTTTTGTTTTAGTTTCAATGCTTTTTGTGTACCAGAATAGCGGTGGTACTTCAGTAGTAGAGTCTTGGCCGGCTCTACTACTCACTTCTTTTGTTTTAGTTTCAATGCTTTTTGTGTACCAGAATAGCGGTGGTACTTCAGTAGTAGAGTCTTGGCCGGCTCTACTACTCACTTATTTTGTTTTAGTTTCAATGCTTTTTGTGTACCAGAATAGCGGTGGTACTTCAGTAGTAGAGTCTTGGCCGGGTCTACTACTCACTTCTTTTGTTTTAGTTTCAATGCTTTTTGTGTACCAGAATAGCGGTGGTACTTCAGTAGTAGAGTCTTGGCCGGCTCTACTACTCACTTATTTTGTTTTAGTTTCAATGCTTTTTGTGTACCAGAATAGCGGTGGTACTTCAGTAGTAGAGTCTTGGCCGGCTCTACTACTCACTTCTTTTGTTTTAGTTTCAATGCTTTTTGTGTACCAGAATAGCGGTGGTACTTCAGTAGTAGAGTCTTGGCCGGCTCTACTACTCACTTATTTTGTTTTAGTTTCAATGCTTTTTGTGTACCAGAATAGCGGTGGTACTTCAGTAGTAGAGTCTTGGCCGGCTCTACTACTCACTTCTTTTGTTTTAGTTTCAATGCTTTTTGTGTACCAGAATAGCGGTGGTACTTCAGTAGTAGAGTCTTGGCCGGCTCTACTACTCACTTCTTTTGTTTTAGTTTCAATGCTTTTTGTGTACCAGAATAGCGGTGGTACTTCAGTAGTAGAGTCTTGGCCGGCTCTACTACTCACTTCTTTTGTTTTAGTTTCAATGCTTTTTGTGTACCAGAATAGCGGTGGTACTTCAGTAGTAGAGTCTTGGCCGGCTCTACTACTCACTTCTTTTGTTTTAGTTTCAATGCTTTTTGTGTACCAGAATAGCGGTGGTACTTCAGTAGTAGAGTCTTGGCCGGCTCTACTACTCACTTCTTTTGTTTTAATTTCAATGCTTTTTGTGTACCAGAATAGCGGTGGTACTTCAGTAGTAGAGTCTTGGCCGGCTCTACTACTCACTTATTTTGTTTTAGTTTCAATGCTTTTTGTGTACCAGAATAGCCGTGGTACTTCAGGAGTAGAGTCTTGGCCGGCTCTACTACTCACTTCTTTTGTTTTAGTTTCAATGCTTTTTGTGTACCAGAATAGCGGTGGTACTTCAGTAGTAGAGTCTTGGCCGGCTCTACTACTCACTTCTTTTGTTTTAGTTTCAATGGTTTTTGTGTACCAGAATAGCGGTGGTACTTCAGGAGTAGAGTCTTGGCCGGCTCTACTACTCACTTCTTTTGTTTTAGTTTCAATGCTTTTTGTGTACCAGAATAGCGGTGGTACTTCAGTAGTAGAGTCTTGGCCGGCTCTACTACTCACTTCTTTTGTTTTAATTTCAATGCTTTTTGTGTACCAGAATAGCAGTGGTACTTCAGTAGTAGAGTCTTGGCCGGCTCTATTACTCACTTCTTTTGTTTTAGTTTCAATGCTTTTTGTGTACCAGAATAGCGGTGGTACTTCAGTAGTAGAGTCTTGGCCGGCTCTACTACTCACTTCTTTTGTTTTAGTTTCAATGCTTTTTGTGTACCAGAATAGCGGTGGTACTTCAGTAGTAGAGTCTTGGCCGGCTCTACTACTCACTTCTTTTGTTTTAGTTTCAATGCTTTTTGTGTACCAGAATAGCGGTGGTACTTCAGTAGTAGAGTCTTGGCCGGCTCTACTACTCACTTCTTTTGTTTTAGTTTCAATGCTTTTTGTGTACCAGAATAGCGGTGGTACTTCAGTAGTAGAGTCTTGGCCGGCTCTACTACTCACTTCTTTTGTTTTAGTTTCAATGCTTTTTGTGTACCAGAATAGCGGTGGTACTTCAGTAGTAGAGTCTTGGCCGGCTCTACTACTCACTTCTTTTGTTTTAATTTCAATGCTTTTTGTGTACCAGAATAGCGGTGGTACTTCAGTAGTAGAGTCTTGGCCGGCTCTACTACTCACTTATTTTGTTTTAGTTTCAATGCTTTTTGTGTACCAGAATAGCCGTGGTACTTCAGGAGTAGAGTCTTGGCCGGCTCTACTACTCACTTCTTTTGTTTTAGTTTCAATGCTTTTTGTGTACCAGAATAGCGGTGGTACTTCAGTAGTAGAGTCTTGGCCGGCTCTACTACTCACTTCTTTTGTTTTAGTTTCAATGGTTTTTGTGTACCAGAATAGCGGTGGTACTTCAGGAGTAGAGTCTTGGCCGGCTCTACTACTCACTTCTTTTGTTTTAGTTTCAATGCTTTTTGTGTACCAGAATAGCGGTGGTACTTCAGTAGTAGAGTCTTGGCCGGCTCTACTACTCACTTCTTTTGTTTTAATTTCAATGCTTTTTGTGTACCAGAATAGCGGTGGTACTTCAGTAGTAGAGTCTTGGCCGGCTCTACTACTCACTTCTTTTGTTTTAGTTTCAATGCTTTTTGTGTACCAGAATAGCGGTGGTACTTCAGTAGTAGAGTCTTGGCCGGCTCTACTACTCACTTCTTTTGTTTTAGTTTCAATGCTTTTTGTGTACCAGAATAGCGGTGGTACTTCAGTAGTAGAGTCTTGGCCGGCTCTACTACTCACTTCTTTTGTTTTAGTTTCAATGCTTTTTGTGTACCAGAATAGCGGTGGTACTTCAGTAGTAGAGTCTTGGCCGGCTCTACTACTCACTTCTTTTGTTTTAGTTTCAATGCTTTTTGTGTACCAGAATAGCGGTGGTACTTCAGTAGTAGAGTCTTGGCCGGCTCTACTACTCACTTCTTTTGTTTTAGTTTCAATGCTTTTTGTGTACCAGAATAGCGGTGGTACTTCAGTAGTAGAGTCTTGGCCGGCTCTACTACTCACTTATTTTGTTTTAGTTTCAATGCTTTTTGTGTACCAGAATAGCGGTGGTACTTCAGTAGTAGAGTCTTGGCCGGCTCTACTACTCACTTCTTTTGTTTTAGTTTCAATGCTTTTTGTGTACCAGAATAGCGGTGGTACTTCAGTAGTAGAGTCTTGGCCGGCTCTACTACTCACTTATTTTGTTTTAGTTTCAATGCTTTTTGTGTACCAGAATAGCGGTGGTACTTCAGTAGTAGAGTCTTGGCCGGCTCTACTACTCACTTCTTTTGTTTTAGTTTCAATGCTTTTTGTGTACCAGAATAGCGGTGGTACTTCAGTAGTAGAGTCTTGGCCGGCTCTACTACTCACTTCTTTTGTTTTAGTTTCAATGCTTTTTGTGTACCAGAATAGCGGTGGTACTTCAGTAGTAGAGTCTTGGCCGGCTCTACTACTCACTTCTTTTGTTTTAGTTTCAATGCTTTTTGTGTACCAGAATAGCGGTGGTACTTCAGTAGTAGAGTCTTGGCCGGCTCTACTACTCACTTCTTTTGTTTTAGTTTCAATGCTTTTTGTGTACCAGAATAGCGGTGGTACTTCAGTAGTAGAGTCTTGGCCGGCTCTACTACTCACTTCTTTTGTTTTAATTTCAATGTTTTTTGTGTACCAGAATAGCGGTGGTACTTCAGTAGTAGAGTCTTGGCCGGCTCTACTACTCACTTATTTTGTTTTAGTTTCAATGCTTTTTGTGTACCAGAATAGCCGTGGTACTTCAGGAGTAGAGTCTTGGCCGGCTCTACTACTCACTTCTTTTGTTTTAGTTTCAATGCTTTTTGTGTACCAGAATAGCGGTGGTACTTCAGTAGTAGAGTCTTGGCCGGCTCTACTACTCACTTCTTTTGTTTTAGTTTCAATGGTTTTTGTGTACCAGAATAGCGGTGGTACTTCAGGAGTAGAGTCTTGGCCGGCTCTACTACTCACTTCTTTTGTTTTAGTTTCAATGCTTTTTGTGTACCAGAATAGCGGTGGTACTTCAGTAGTAGAGTCTTGGCCGGCTCTACTACTCACTTCTTTTGTTTTAATTTCAATGCTTTTTGTGTACCAGAATAGCAGTGGTACTTCAGTAGTAGAGTCTTGGCCGGCTCTATTACTCACTTCTTTTGTTTTAGTTTCAATGCTTTTTGTGTACCAGAATAGCGGTGGTACTTCAGTAGTAGAGTCTTGGCCGGCTCTACTACTCACTTCTTTTGTTTTAGTTTCAATGCTTTTTGTGTACCAGAATAGCGGTGGTACTTCAGTAGTAGAGTCTTGGCCGGCTCTACTACTCACTTCTTTTGTTTTAGTTTCAATGCTTTTTGTGTACCAGAATAGCGGTGGTACTTCAGTAGTAGAGTCTTGGCCGGCTCTACTACTCACTTCTTTTGTTTTAGTTTCAATGCTTTTTGTGTACCAGAATAGCGGTGGTACTTCAGTAGTAGAGTCTTGGCCGGCTCTATTACTCACTTATTTTGTTTTAGTTTCAATGGTTTTTGTGTACCAGAATAGCGGTGGTACTTCAGTAGTAGAGTCTTGGCCGGCTCTACTACTCACTTATTTTGTTTTAGTTTCAATGGTTTTTGTGTACCAAAGTAGCGGTGGTACTTCAGTAGTAGAGTCTTGGCCGGCTCTACTACTCACTTCTTTTGTTTTAGTTTCAATGCTTTTTGTGTACCAGAATAGCGGTGGTACTTCAGTAGTAGAGTCTTGGCCGGCTCTACTACTCACTTATTTTGTTTTAGTTTCAATGGTTTTTGTGTACCAGAATAGCGGTGGTACTTCAGTAGTAGAGTCTTGGCCGGCTCTACTACTCACTTATTTTGTTTTAGTTTCAATGGTTTTTGTGTACCAGAATAGCGGTGGTACTTCAGTAGTAGAGTCTTGGCCGGCTCTACTACTCACTTCTTTTGTTTTAGTTTCAATGGTTTTTGTGTACCAGAATAGCGGTGGTACTTCAGTAGTAGAGTCTTGGCCGGCTCTACTACTCACTTCTTTTGTTTTAGTTTCAATGCTTTTTGTGTACCAGAATAGCGGTGGTACTTCAGTAGTAGAGTCTTGGCCGGCTCTACTACTCACTTATTTTGTTTTAGTTTCAATGGTTTTTGTGTACCAGAATAGCGGTGGTACTTCAGTAGTAGAGTCTTGGCCGGCTCTACTACTCACTTCTTTTGTTTTAGTTTCAATGGTTTTTGTGTACCAGAATAGCGGTGGTACTTCAGTAGTAGAGTCTTGGCCGGCTCTACTACTCACTTATTTTGTTTTAGTTTCAATGGTTTTTGTGTACCAGAATAGCGGTGGTACTTCAGTAGTAGAGTCTTGGCCGGCTCTACTACTCACTTCTTTTGTTTTAGTTTCATTGCTTTTTGTGTTCCAGAATAGCGGTGGTACTTCAGTAGTAGAGTCTTGGCCGGCTCTACTACTCACTTATTTTGTTTTAATTTCAATGCTTTTTGTGTACCAGAATAGCGGTGGTACTTCAGTAGTAGAGTCTTGGCCGGCTCTACTACTCACTTATTTTGTTTTAGTTTCAATGGTTTTTGTGTACCAGAATAGCGGTGGTACTTCAGTAGTAGAGTCTTGGCCGGCTCTACTACTCACTTCTTTTGTTTTAATTTCAATGCTTTTTGTGTACCAGAATAGCAGTGGTACTTCAGTAGTAGAGTCTTGGCCGGCTCTATTACTCACTTCTTTTGTTTTAGTTTCAATGCTTTTTGTGTACCAGAATAGCGGTGGTACTTCAGTAGTAGAGTCTTGGCCGGCTCTACTACTCACTTCTTTTGTTTTAGTTTCAATGCTTTTTGTGTACCAGAATAGCGGTGGTACTTCAGTAGTAGAGTCTTGGCCGGCTCTACTACTCACTTATTTTGTTTTAGTTTCAATGCTTTTTGTGTACCAGAATAGCGGTGGTACTTCAGTAGTAGAGTCTTGGCCGGCTCTACTACTCACTTCTTTTGTTTTAGTTTCAATGCTTTTTGTGTACCAGAATAGCGGTGGTACTTCAGTAGTAGAGTCTTGGCCGGCTCTATTACTCACTTATTTTGTTTTAGTTTCAATGGTTTTTGTGTACCAGAATAGCAGTGGTACTTCAGTAGTAGAGTCTTGGCCGGCTCTACTACTCACTTATTTTGTTTTAGTTTCAATGGTTTTTGTGTACCAGAATAGCGGTGGTACTTCAGTAGTAGAGTCTTGGCCGGCTCTACTACTCACTTATTTTGTTTTAGTTTCAATGGTTTTTGTGTACCAGAATAGCGGTGGTACTTCAGTAGTAGAGTCTTGGCCGGCTCTACTACTCACTTATTTTGTTTTAGTTTCAATGGTTTTTGTTTACCAGAATAGCGGTGGTACTTCAGTAGTAGAGTCTTGGCCGGCTCTACTACTCACTTATTTTGTTTTAGTTTCAATGGTTTTTGTGTACCAGAATAGCGGTGGTACTTCAGTAGTAGAGTCTTGGCCGGCTCTACTACTCACTTATTTTGTTTTAGTTTCAATGGTTTTTGTGTACCAGAATAGCGGTGGTACTTCAGTAGTAGAGTCTTGGCCGGCTCTACTACTCACTTCTTTTGTTTTAATTTCAATGCTTTTTGTGTACCAGAATAGCGGTGGTACTTCAGTAGTAGAGTCTTGGCCGGCTCTACTACTCACTTATTTTGTTTTAGTTTCAATGGTTTTTGTGTACCAGAATAGCGGTGGTACTTCAGTAGTAGAGTCTTGGCCGGCTCTACTACTCACTTCTTTTGTTTTAGTTTCAATGCTTTTTGTGTACCAGAATAGCAGTGGTACTTCAGTAGTAGAGTCTTGGCCGGCTCTACTACTCACTTATTTTGTTTTAGTTTCAATGGTTTTTGTGTACCAGAATAGCGGTGGTACTTCAGTAGTAGAGTCTTGGCCGGCTCTACTACTCACTTCTTTTGTTTTAGTTTCAATGCTTTTTGTGTACCAGAATAGCGGTGGTACTTCAGTAGTAGAGTCTTGGCCGGCTCTACTACTCACTTCTTTTGTTTTAATTTCAATGCTTTTTGTGTACCAGAATAGCGGTGGTACTTCAGTAGTAGAGTCTTGGCCGGCTCTACTACTCACTTATTTTGTTTTAGTTTCAATGGTTTTTGTGTACCAGAATAGCGGTGGTACTTCAGTAGTAGAGTCTTGGCCGGCTCTACTACTCACTTCTTTTGTTTTAGTTTCAATGCTTTTTGTGTACCAGAATAGCAGTGGTACTTCAGTAGTAGAGTCTTGGCCGGCTCTACTACTCACTTATTTTGTTTTAGTTTCAATGGTTTTTGTGTACCAGAATAGCGGTGGTACTTCAGTAGTAGAGTCTTGGCCGGCTCTACTACTCACTTCTTTTGTTTTAGTTTCAATGCTTTTTGTGTACCAGAATAGCGGTGGTACTTCAGTAGTAGAGTCTTGGCCGGCTCTACTACTCACTTCTTTTGTTTTAATTTCAATGCTTTTTGTGTACCAGAATAGCGGTGGTACTTCAGTAGTAGAGTCTTGGCCGGCTCTACTACTCACTTATTTTGTTTTAGTTTCAATGGTTTTTGTGTACCAGAATAGCGGTGGTACTTCAGTAGTAGAGTCTTGGCCGGCTCTACTACTCACTTCTTTTGTTTTAGTTTCAATGCTTTTTGTGTACCAGAATAGCAGTGGTACTTCAGTAGTAGAGTCTTGGCCGGCTCTACTACTCACTTATTTTGTTTTAGTTTCAATGGTTTTTGTGTACCAGAATAGCGGTGGTACTTCAGTAGTAGAGTCTTGGCCGGCTCTACTACTCACTTATTTTGTTTTAGTTTCAATGGTTTTTGTGTACCAGAATAGCGGTGGTACTTCAGTAGTAGAGTCTTGGCCGGCTCTACTACTCACTTATTTTGTTTTAGTTTCAATGCTTTTTGTGTACCAGAATAGCGGTGGTACTTCAGGAGTAGAGTCTTCGCCGGCTCTACTACTCACTTATTTTGTTTTAGTTTCAATGCTTTTTGTGTACCAGAATAGCGGTGGTACTTCAGGAGTAGAGTCTTCGCCGGCTCTACTACTCACTTCTTTTGTTTTAGTTTCAATGCTTTTTGTGTACCAGAATAGCGGTGGTACTTCAGGAGTAGAGTCTTCGCCGGCTCTACTACTCACTTCTTTTGTTTTAGTTTCAATGCTTTTTGTGTACCAGAATAGCGGTGGTACTTCAGTAGTAGAGTCTTGGCCGGCTCTACTACTCACTTCTTTTGTTTTAGTTTCAATGCTTTTTGTGTACCAGAATAGCGGTGGTACTTCAGTAGTAGAGTCTTGGCCGGCTCTACTACTCACTTCTTTTGTTTTAGTTTCAATGCTTTTTGTGTACCAGAATAGCGGTGGTACTTCAGTAGTAGAGTCTTGGCCGGCTCTACTACTCACTTCTTTTGTTTTAGTTTCAATGCTTTTTGTGTACCAGAATAGCGGTGGTACTTCAGTAGTAGAGTCTTGGCCGGCTCTACTTCTCACTTATTTTGTTTTAGTTTCAATGCTTTTTGTGTACCAGAATAGCGGTGGTACTTCAGGAGTAGAGTCTTGGCCGGCTCTACTACTCACTTCTTTTGTTTTAGTTTCAATGCTTTTTGTGTACCAGAATAGCGGTGGTACTTCAGTAGTAGAGTCTTGGCCGGCTCTACTACTCACTTCTTTTGTTTTAGTTTCAATGCTTTTTGTGTACCAGAATAGCGGTGGTACTTCAGTAGTAGAGTCTTGGCCGGCTCTACTACTCACTTCTTTTGTTTTAGTTTCAATGCTTTTTGTGTACCAGAATAGCGGTGGTACTTCAGTAGTAGAGTCTTGGCCGGCTCTACTACTCACTTCTTTTGTTTTAGTTTCAATGCTTTTTGTGTACCAGAATAGCGGTGGTACTTCAGGAGTAGAGTCTTCGCCGGCTCTACTACTCACTTCTTTTGTTTTAGTTTCAATGCTTTTTGTGTACCAGAATAGCGGTGGTACTTCAGTAGTAGAGTCTTGGCCGGCTCTACTACTCACTTCTTTTGTTTTAGTTTCAATGCTTTTTGTGTACCAGAATAGCGGTGGTACTTCAGTAGTAGAGTCTTGGCCGGCTCTACTACTCACTTCTTTTGTTTTAGTTTCAATGCTTTTTGTGTACCAGAATAGCGGTGGTACTTCAGTAGTAGAGTCTTGGCCGGCTCTACTTCTCACTTATTTTGTTTTAGTTTCAATGCTTTTTGTGTACCAGAATAGCGGTGGTACTTCAGGAGTAGAGTCTTGGCCGGCTCTACTACTCACTTCTTTTGTTTTAGTTTCAATGCTTTTTGTGTACCAGAATAGCGGTGGTACTTCAGTAGTAGAGTCTTGGCCGGCTCTACTACTCACTTCTTTTGTTTTAGTTTCAATGCTTTTTGTGTACCAGAATAGCGGTGGTACTTCAGGAGTAGAGTCTTCGCCGGCTCTACTACTCACTTCTTTTGTTTTAGTTTCAATGCTTTTTGTGTACCAGAATAGCGGTGGTACTTCAGTAGTAGAGTCTTGGCCGGCTCTACTACTCACTTCTTTTGTTTTAGTTTCAATGCTTTTTGTGTACCAGAATAGCGGTGGTACTTCAGTAGTAGAGTCTTCGCCGGCTCTACTACTCACTTCTTTTGTTTTAGTTTCAATGCTTTTTGTGTACCAGAATAGCGGTGGTACTTCAGGAGTAGAGTCTTCGCCGGCTCTACTACTCACTTCTTTTGTTTTAGTTTCAATGCTTTTTGTGTACCAGAATAGCGGTGGTACTTCAGTAGTAGAGTCTTGGCCGGCTCTACTACTCACTTCTTTTGTTTTAGTTTCAATGCTTTTTGTGTACCAGAATAGCGGTGGTACTTCAGTAGTAGAGTCTTCGCCGGCTCTACTACTCACTTCTTTTGTTTTAGTTTCAATGCTTTTTGTGTACCAGAATAGCGGTGGTACTTCAGGAGTAGAGTCTTGGCCGGCTCTACTACTCACTTATTTTGTTTTAGTTTCAATGGTTTTTGTGTACCAGAATAGCGGTGGTACTTCAGTAGTAGAGTCTTGGCCGGCTCTACTACTCACTTCATTTGTTTTAGTTTCAATGCTTTTTGTGTACCAGAATAGCGGTGGTACTTCAGGAGTAGAGTCTTGGCCGGCTCTACTACTCACTTCTTTTGTTTTAGTTTCAATGCTTTTTGTGTACCAGAATAGCGGTGGTACTTCAGTAGTAGAGTCTTGGCCGGCTCTACTACTCACTTCTTTTGTTTTAGTTTCAATGCTTTTTGTGTACCAGAATAGCGGTGGTACTTCAGGAGTAGAGTCTTGGCCGGCTCTACTACTCACTTCTTTTGTTTTAGTTTCAATGCTTTTTGTGTACCAGAATAGCGGTGGTACTTCAGTAGTAGAGTCTTGGCCGGCTCTACTACTCACTTCTTTTGTTTTAGTTTCAATGCTTTTTGTGTACCAGAATAGCGGTGGTACTTCAGGAGTAGAGTCTTGGCCGGCTCTACTACTCACTTCTTTTGTTTTAGTTTCAATGCTTTTTGTGTACCAGAATAGCGGTGGTACTTCAGTAGTAGAGTCTTGGCCGGCTCTACTACTCACTTATTTTGTTTTAGTTTCAATGCTTTTTGTGTACCAGAATAGCGGTGGTACTTCAGTAGTAGAGTCTTGGCCGGCTCTACTACTCACTTCTTTTGTTTTAGTTTCAATGCTTTTTGTGTACCAGAATAGCGGTGGTACTTCAGTAGTAGAGTCTTGGCCGGCTCTACTTCTCACTTATTTTGTTTTAGTTTCAATGCTTTTTGTGTACCAGAATAGCGGTGGTACTTCAGGAGTAGAGTCTTGGCCGGCTCTACTACTCACTTCTTTTGTTTTAGTTTCAATGGTTTTTGTGTACCAGAATAGCGGTGGTACTTCAGGAGTAGAGTCTTCGCCGGCTCTACTACTCACTTCTTTTGTTTTAGTTTCAATGGTTTTTGTGTACCAGAATAGCGGTGGTACTTCAGTAGTAGAGTCTTGGCCGGCTCTACTACTCACTTATTTTGTTTTAGTTTCAATGCTTTTTGTGTACCAGAATAGCGGTGGTACTTCAGTAGTAGAGTCTTGGCCGGCTCTACTACTCACTTCTTTTGTTTTAGTTTCAATGCTTTTTGTGTACCAGAATAGCGGTGGTACTTCAGTAGTAGAGTCTTGGCCGGCTCTACTACTCACTTCTTTTGTTTTAGTTTCAATGCTTTTTGTGTACCAGAATAGCGGTGGTACTTCAGTAGTAGAGTCTTCGCCGGCTCTACTACTCACTTCTTTTGTTTTAGTTTCAATGCTTTTTGTGTACCAGAATAGCGGTGGTACTTCAGTAGTAGAGTCTTGGCCGGCTCTACTACTCACTTCTTTTGTTTTAGTTTCAATGCTTTTTGTGTACCAGAATAGCGGTGGTACTTCAGGAGTAGAGTCTTCGCCGGCTCTACTACTCACTTCTTTTGTTTTAGTTTCAATGCTTTTTGTGTACCAGAATAGCGGTGGTACTTCAGTAGTAGAGTCTTGGCCGGCTCTACTACTCACTTCTTTTGTTTTAGTTTCAATGCTTTTTGTGTACCAGAATAGCGGTGGTACTTCAGTAGTAGAGTCTTCGCCGGCTCTACTACTCACTTCTTTTGTTTTAGTTTCAATGCTTTTTGTGTACCAGAATAGCGGTGGTACTTCAGGAGTAGAGTCTTGGCCGGCTCTACTACTCACTTATTTTGTTTTAGTTTCAATGGTTTTTGTGTACCAGAATAGCGGTGGTACTTCAGTAGTAGAGTCTTGGCCGGCTCTACTACTCACTTCATTTGTTTTAGTTTCAATGCTTTTTGTGTACCAGAATAGCGGTGGTACTTCAGGAGTAGAGTCTTGGCCGGCTCTACTACTCACTTCTTTTGTTTTAGTTTCAATGCTTTTTGTGTACCAGAATAGCGGTGGTACTTCAGTAGTAGAGTCTTGGCCGGCTCTACTACTCACTTCTTTTGTTTTAGTTTCAATGCTTTTTGTGTACCAGAATAGCGGTGGTACTTCAGGAGTAGAGTCTTGGCCGGCTCTACTACTCACTTCTTTTGTTTTAGTTTCAATGCTTTTTGTGTACCAGAATAGCGGTGGTACTTCAGTAGTAGAGTCTTGGCCGGCTCTACTACTCACTTCTTTTGTTTTAGTTTCAATGCTTTTTGTGTACCAGAATAGCGGTGGTACTTCAGTAGTAGAGTCTTGGCCGGCTCTACTACTCACTTCTTTTGTTTTAGTTTCAATGGTTTTTGTGTACCAGAATAGCGGTGGTACTTCAGTAGTAGAGTCTTGGCCGGCTCTACTACTCACTTCTTTTGTTTTAATTTCAATGGTTTTTGTGTACCAAAGTAGCGGTGGTACTTCAGTAGTAGAGTCTTGGCCGGCTCTACTACTCACTTCTTTTGTTTTAGTTTCAATGCTTTTTGTGTACCAGAATAGCGGTGGTACTTCAGGAGTAGAGTCTTGGCCGGCTCTACTACTCACTTCTTTTGTTTTAATTTCAATGCTTTTTGTGTACCAGAATAGCGGTGGTACTTCAGTAGTAGAGTCTTGGCCGGCTCTACTACTCACTTATTTTGTTTTAGTTTCAATGGTTTTTGTGTACCAGAATAGCGGTGGTACTTCAGTAGTAGAGTCTTGGCCGGCTCTACTACTCACTTCTTTTGATTTAGTTTCAATGCTTTTTGTGTACCAGAATAGCGGTGGTACTTCAGTAGTAGAGTCTTGGCCGGCTCTACAACTCACTTCTTTTGATTTAGTTTCAATGCTTTTTGTGTATTTATTATTGTTCATTGGATTTTGTGTGTGATTGAGTAGCTTCGCAAGGTCGACATGCATAGAGTAATTACCAGCCTATTTCGAGTTGAGTTGTAAACTCCTGAAATAAGTTTAAGGAAAGTGGAGTTCAATATAGTTAGTAAAGGTTCGCTTTTCTAAGAAATGGCCATATTTCGCGGAGTCCATATGACACAATTGGGTTGATCTTTACTACTACTACTAGGATCGGCATGCTGCATTGCAGCTGCATTTTTAAGAATGCTGTGCCGGCTTATCGACAAAATTGCACCGCCACAACTCCCTATCACCCATGACATTTGCTAGATCATCCGCATATTTAAGGCCAGTGTCCTTTAAGATGTCTCTCAAGAAAGTCATGGGTAGTCTACCATGCTTATTCACTCTATGAGGCTGCCAAAGAACAAGATTATGCACTGGCTGGTCCTCATGGTGAAAGCAATGTCCTGCAAAGCGGAGGCGATTTTGTTCTAGTGTCAAGCATGGGGGAACCAATGAGACACCTCCAATGTTATATAGTGTCTGGTTGGAGATGTGTGCATTGTACTTGACACAATGAACCCAGCGTAGCATTCTTGTGAATGTGCCATCCAGAGATTTGGTGTCCTCAGCAGTTAGAGCCCAGCATGGACTCCCAAAGAGGAGTACTGGAACTACTGCTGCTCTAAATAATCGGACCTTAAGTTTCCGATTAATTCTCGTTGACTTCCAAATCCTGGAAAGCCTATTCAAGGCTGTCCATGCCTTTCCCTTACGTATTCGAAGGTCCTCACCTTACTTCCGGATCCATGATCCCAGGTAACAGAAGTCGTCCACATGCTCAAGCATACCATCCTTTGAGATTATGCTCATCCGGTCAGAGACTTGTTGAGGACTTTCAAAGTTTACTGTCAAAATTTTGGTCTTTCTGGAGTTAATAAAAAGACCAACACTAGAAGCAGCCTGTTCTAATGAGCTGAGGAGCCGTTGGGCTCCCTCTAGTGATTCTGAGAGTACTCCTAAGTCATCAGCAAAGTCTAGATCAGTTAGGTACTTGGCCGGATTTCCTCGACCTCTGGAGCCAGTAGGTGGAGTTATCATCACCCCATCATCATGGAGGTGGCAAGTTTTCTTGATCAATGACCCAGAACCCCCGACCTGACCTGATCTTTAATGGAACAAGGATACAGCAGTACTGCTAGGAAGTGATATTAATATTAGATGAGGATTGTTAATGGAGTGAACATGACCTACTATAGACCTTGCCGATGAAATCAGCACAGACTAAAACCTCAGTAGCCTAGTCCTAACTGTACGGCCAATTTACCACTTTTGGCTATTTGAAAATTTCGAGCTACTAACACTTTGGTGCTCTTTTAGTATCTATTAAAAAATAAAAGATTCAATTTTGCTTCTAATCTCACTTTCGATTATTAATAACGAATTTAACAAACCAAAAAAGCATAGTTTATGGTTTCATGGTTATACCAAAGTCTTTGAAAGGTGATGTATTTTTGTAATACCGAAATGGCATAGGTGCCAGGAACTCTTCATATCTCAAAAACTAATGGAGCTATTAAATTTTTATCCGTCTCATCTGAAAGAGGACATAATTTTAGTTAGGGACAAGTACTTACGACGCGCTAGACCTATTGTTTCAGGGGTTCTATCTAAGAGAAATAACTGGCCCACTAAATTTAGGGGCTTTGCAGCAGCTTGGCGGGTCGTATCTACTGTATAGGCCTAGTAGATTATGGAGTGAAATGGTATAAGGGACTTGCACACAATTATTGATAGAATGTAAATCTTCTAATAAAAAATTATTATAAAATCTTCAAATATTTCAAGAAGCAATTATTTCATATTAATGCAACTCTCTGCTGGTTTTAACCATTTTTCCATACCGTATAATTAACCCAAACTTTTTGTCTCTCTTTGCGGGACTTAAACACCAACTCGTGACTTTACCCAAATAATCTGCAGTCAGTACAAACCGGTACCGGCAAGACTGTCGCCATTAATACCAATTATAGGGCTAAATTTGACAGAATTTCTCCACATTTTAATCAACTTTAGTTGGTAGAGACGGGCCGCTGTGTCCTACAATGGAGGCAAAACGTGACGCGAAGTCGGAGAGGATGGAATCCGTGGACTCAATCCGACCCAAACGGACGTGATACTGACACGTTTCTGCCCTAATTAAGACTCGAGAAATACCTCAAGTGTTCTGATTTCCGCGTAAATGATTTGCGTTTAGGTTAGCTGCTGCGGTAGGTTAATTCGAACCAAGTGGTAATCATTTGATATTCAGTAGTTGGGGTACAGAGGGATGAATACTATAAATTCTTTTTTATTATATATTAATAAGGAAATTGAGTTGCCTGGAGGGAGAAGTGGGGTATTAAGGATTCAAATAAAATAGAGCCCTGAGTGACAAACTATATTTATCTGTTTCATAAACGACGATAGTAAATCCCAAACATTGCACCATAGATTGTAGCCTGGGCAGAAACATAAATTATATTGTATTGCACAATCTCGCAGAATGAAGTAATATTATAATGAAGTGCTTTTGAAGTATGCCTATCCATTATCCACACAGTAGATAAGCGTCAATAAAAATTACAATAAAATATTTTGGAACAATTAATCCACATTTTACTCAAATATAATATAATAATAATATAATAATATTACATGCTCTACTCTAAAGCACAGTAAGAATGACCTCATTTAATTAACAGTTAATTACTGTAAGTTTAAGTTATCTAAAATTATTTTGTTATACTCTTACCAGGACAAAGACACATACAGTATACTTGTTTACCTGTGTACATTTAACTATAATTTTATTTATTTTAATTATTGTATCACTTCCCTTTCAGCTAATGAGTGGCGGTTACAGTTGAGTGTGGCGGTTAACTCATTGTTATATATTTAAAGAAATTGTCTTTGGACAGACAGTCTAGAAACCTTAGATTATTATTACACCTTAAATATTTCATCATCTAACAATTTTGTTTATAAGAACCCAACAATGGAATCAGTAATGAATCATTATTGATGTTGAATCAGAGACTATGCGACGCCTATGTAGTAACTTGTCATCTCTTTCTGTCATCCCCTTTAAAACAACTTTATCGGTAAACATAGAAATACCCAAACTCATTATAATAATTCTTGCTTCGGATTCCCTGTGTTTCTATAGCTACAGGAAGTTAATGACATCTATCAATCATACACGAAAGGGCTTTGTTAGTGAAGTTATCAATTAATGTGAGGGAATTTTCAATGTTTTGAGTGAGTGGTCCGGTATTGTTGAAGAGAAATGTCAGAATTCATTGCTTAGGATTAATGGCGCCAGAACCACTTCAACAGAAAAAAGTTTTATAAAACAAACTAACAGTTTGCCGTGTTTAAGTTTATTGTTACAGAGTTGTAGAAAAATCTTATTGCACAAAACTCTAAGTACACTACAAAAAATCATGAAAAGTTACTTTAAAATATCATCATAACTGTAATTTATGATGATTGTAAATGGATGGGGGGGGGGGGGGGGGGGGGAGGGAAATTAATGGAATTGAGCATGTTAGAGTGCAACATTATTCCAAACAAAACAATAACGAGAGTCTATAGCAAAATGTTAAGGCGGGGTAGCTCAGTTGGCTGAGCACCGGTCCTGCAATCCATTGGTTGAAGGTTCAGCCCCGCCCGGGTCCACTCAGCCTTTCTTCCACCATTATCTGCAGTTTTTTTTACCACTATCACAGGAGTTGCTGCTATATAGCTGCACATGCATTACTGTCCCCCCGGAATATATTAACATTCAGAGAAGATGTGAATCTGGTTGATATGTTGTCCAGATCAAACCTTGACTGTATTCTGACCAGACTAAACCTTGACTGTATTCTGACCAGACTAAACCTTGACTGTATTCTGACCAGACTAAACCTTGACTGTATTCTGACCAGACTAAACCTTGACTGTATTCTGACCAGACTAAACCTTGACTGTATTCTGACCAGACTAAACCTTGACTGTATTCTGACCAGACTAAACCTTGACTGTATTCTGACCAGACTAAACCTTGACTGTATTCTGACCAGACTAAACCTTGACTGTATTCTGACCAGACTAAACCTTGACTGTATTCTGACCAGACTAAACCTTGACTGTATTCTGACCAGACTAAACCTTGACTGTATTCTGACCAGACTAAACCTTGACTGTATTCTGACCAGACTAAACCTTGACTGTATTCTGACCAGACTAAACCTTGACTGTATTCTGACCAGACTAAACCTTGACTGTATTCTGACCAGACTAAACCTTGACTGTATTCTGACCAGACTAAACCTTGACTGTATTCTGACCAGACTAAACCTTGACTGTATTCTGACCAGACTAAACCTTGACTGTATTCTGACCAGACTAAACCTTGACTGTATTCTGACCAGACTAAACCTTGACTGTATTCTGACCAGACTAAACCTTGACTGTATTCTGACCAGACTAAACCTTGACTGTATTCTGACCAGACTAAACCTTGACTGTATTCTGACCAGACTAAACCTTGACTGTATTCTGACCAGACTAAACCTTGACTGTATTCTGACCAGACTAAACCTTGACTGTATTCTGACCAGACTAAACCTTGACTGTATTCTGACCAGACTAAACCTTGACTGTATTCTGACCAGACTAAACCTTGACTGTATTCTGACCAGACTAAACCTTGACTGTATTCTGACCAGACTAAACCTTGACTGTATTCTGACCAGACTAAACCTTGACTGTATTCTGACCAGACTAAACCTTGACTGTATTCTGACCAGACTAAACCTTGACTGTATTCTGACCAGACTAAACCTTGACTGTATTCTGACCAGACTAAACCTTGACTGTATTCTGACCAGACTAAACCTTGACTGTATTCTGACCAGACTAAACCTTGACTGTATTCTGACCAGACTAAACCTTGACTGTATTCTGACCAGACTAAACCTTGACTGTATTCTGACCAGACTAAACCTTGACTGTATTCTGACCAGACTAAACCTTGACTGTATTCTGACCAGACTAAACCTTGACTGTATTCTGACCAGACTAAACCTTGACTGTATTCTGACCAGACTAAACCTTGACTGTATTCTGACCAGACTAAACCTTGACTGTATTCTGACCAGACTAAACCTTGACTGTATTCTGACCAGACTAAACCTTGACTGTATTCTGACCAGACTAAACCTTGACTGTATTCTGACCAGACTAAACCTTGACTGTATTCTGACCAGACTAAACCTTGACTGTATTCTGACCAGACTAAACCTTGACTGTATTCTGACCAGACTAAACCTTGACTGTATTCTGACCAGACTAAACCTTGACTATATTCTGACCAGACTAAACCTTGACTGTATTCTGACCAGACTAAACCTTGACTGTATTCTGACCAGACTAAACCTTGACTGTATTCTGACCAGACTAAACCTTGACTTTTTAATGTTAGTCCAATTTGCAGTCATCAAGACATCGACATCGAATGCTTCCTGTACTATACGTCTAAGTATCATATTATATGTTGTTTGTACCACCTTGACATGTGGTTAATTACTGTAGGTTGCGATCCTCTCCAGAGGTCGTTGGTACTATGTCTGGTGGCCAGGGTATCTTTTGTTTCAGCACTAGCCATGGCACAGCTCTGCTTTGATTCCGAAACGGTAGCTAAATGAGTACCTCTTAGCTTAGGCAGTATAAGGTGGACCGCACTGGAGACTTTTATGACCACCATTCAATGATTCTGACATTAAACATAGGTCAACAAAATTGATATCAAATCCGGGGGTCATCAATTCAACAGTATTGAGAGATAACATTAGGATGGCCACACATTGGTCCCTATTCATTAGATATCGATGAACAAGGATATATATAAATATAATAATATCATATATTTTTGATAATCAGGACTTAATATAAATATATCGACATTTTATTTACATTTTAGATGTAGGGCCTCAATAATGAATGAGAATAAATTGAATAGAAAATTGAAAATCTGGATAGAAAGTTTTCTTGAAGCTTAAAAACATATCGATGTGCATGATAAGATGATGAATGTTTTACGGCAATGAGGTGTCGTTTTTGTACAATTCGCGAACTACTTCAAAAAGGCCAACATTGTTCTAAGGTGTTGGAGGAAGTATAAACTTATGCAACTATGCGTCTGTCTTAATCCAGAACTAACATAACGAAATTTGCCAGCTGTTTCTTTATGCGTAGAGACTGTGTTATATTTTGTTATATTTCGGCCAATCAACGCGATTTTCACTTTGCGAATTCTTTGTTTACATATGTATACCGTAAATATGACGAAATCATTCATTCTGACATTCTGATATTTCTGACTTTGCCCAAAGACCATCCGTGGCTAGAGTGTCAGACAATTATAAAACAGAGTAAATTATCTCTCTCGTACTCTCTTGTACTCTCGTACCGGATACCTCACTAAAATTCTGACAACATCTGACTGATGATTAAATGCCGCACACCGCTTATCTTATATTGTTTATATTGTTATAATACTGTGTTTGTAACCTATTTGATCACTGTTAATATTTGGAGAATACTTACGAATAACCGGTAACTCTCTTGGCTTTCTTGATCATTGAGGTAAGAGGAGGGGAATACCATTCACAATTGCCTAGCTCAAATAACAGTGGTTTGTAAGAGTGGATGCTGTTTCATAGCCTCCAACGTACGTGAGCTAAATTTCTCCTTATATGTGAGTAAAATTGGTGCGGTCGGCTAATTAACGTGTTTCAGTATTATTGTCAGTTGTGTGAATGCGAGCGAATAATTATACATCCATAAAGGATGTAAACATTTGCTTTTTCTCATGCCCACCCATTGTAATTAGTATAAGTCATAGCTCTGCGTGGTATTTAAAGCGCAGCCACCTGAAAGGAACTACTGGTATTTCCCTGAAAATATACGTAGTTTTTGGAGATTATATAGTAGAGATCAATCGAATAATACAAAGTAGCCTACATCTCTCTCTGCCATAGAATTCAGTCTCCCACAAACAGTGGGTCATATGTCGCGCTAGACTGGCTTCTGCTGTGGTCATATTTTGTACGGGCTGTCAGACATCATAAGACACGTAAATTAACAGGTTAAACTGTTAAAGGTCTAAAAGCGCGAACAACAAATGAATATGATGCATGGAGATGGATGCTAATAATATAGTTAATCGTCCTAGAAATTATATATTGTGTATAATTTACGAAGTAAAAGCAGTGAAGTATTATAGCATTATAGTATCCAACCATTTATCCTCACCTAATATAGTTTATAATCATCCCTACATTAATAGTCCGAAAAT
Organism: Nemertoderma westbladi; assembly: GCA_032718475.1. NCBI lineage: Eukaryota > Metazoa > Xenacoelomorpha > Nemertodermatida > Nemertodermatidae > Nemertoderma > Nemertoderma westbladi. The sequence goes on along the minus strand of JAUCBJ010006913.1, from coordinate 16,762 downwards.
GTTTTTGTTAGGTGCGGATTTGGTGGTAAATCTGCTAGATTATACGCAGCTGCATAGCGTTGCACTCTAGAGGTATTCCTGTGCTGCATTAACTGAGCCCTATAATTAACCAATCTCCAGCCTATTAAATTCCTCTTTGAGGTTGTTAAAGCCCCAGGGTGGATTTTAAATCGCGGATAAATAATTAGTTTTGCTTTATCAATTACCAGTTGATTATGTCAGAGATTCTGATTCTAGTGATTTCATGTATTTAGTTGTCATCTTCAATGTAGGATACTTCAAATCTTGTAAAAACAAGTAAAAATACAGTCGTTTATATCCAATTCTATTCTGGTTTCTTAACTAACAGTAATTACCTCAGACTTATATTTTGATAACTCTTAATGATCGGCACCATTATTATGGACTTACCTTCAATGTCTAGGAATGCAGAAGCTTCAGCTATTCCTATGCTGTTTATAGCTGTGCAGAAGTAAAGACCACGATCCGACCACTGGAGTCGAGTAATTCTAGAAAATAATAAAGGAGGTTATTTGGGAAATTTTTTGGAGCTACAGTATGTATTGTCGTTCCTTGAAGAGGAATACAAAGTGTGTGAAAAACCTAACATATAAATATGTGGGAATACTCCACCTAACATATAAATGTGTGGGAATACTCCACCTAACATATAAATGTGTGGGAATACTCCACCTAACATATAAATGTGTGGGAATACTCCACCTAACATATAAATGTGTGGGAATACTCCACCTAACATATAAATGTGTGGGAATACTCCACCTAACATATAAATGTGTGGGAATACTCCACCTAACATATAAATGTGTGGGAATACTCCACCTAACATATAAATGTGTGGGAATACTCCACCTAACATATAAATGTGTGGGAATACTCCACCTAACATATAAATGTGTGGGAATACTCCACCTAACATATAAATGTGTGGGAATACTCCACCTAACATATAAATGTGTGGGAATACTCCACCTAACATATAGATGTGTGGGAATACTCCACCTAACATATAAATATGTGGGAATACTCCACCTAACATATAAATGTGTGGGAATACTCCACCTAACATATCAATGTGTGGGAATACTCCACCTAACATGTCAATGTGTGGGAATACTCCACCTAACATATAAATGTGTGGGAATACTCCACCTAACATATAAATGTGTGGGAATACTCCACCTAACATATAAATGTGTGGGAATACTCCACCTAACATATAGATGTGTGGGAATACTCCACCTAACATATAAATATGTGGGAATACTCCACCTAACATATAAATGTGTGGGAATACTCCACCTAACATATAAATGTGTGGGAATACTCCACCTAACATATAAATGTGTGGGAATACTCCACCTAACATATAAATGTGTGGGAATACTCCACCTAACATATAAATGTGTGGGAATACTCCACCTAACATATAAATGTGTGGGAATACTCCACCTAACATATAAATGTGTGGGAATACTCCACCTAACATATAAATGTGTGGGAATACTCCACCTAACATATAAATGTGTGGGAATACTCCACCTAACATATAAATGTGTGGGAATACTCCACCTAACATATAAATGTGTGGGAATACTCCACCTAACATATAAATGTGTGGGAATACTCCACCTAACATATAAATGTGTGGGAATACTCCACCTAACATATAAATGTGTGGGAATACTCCACCTAACATATAAATGTGTGGGAATACTCCACCTAACATATAAATGTGTGGGAATACTCCACCTAACATATAAATGTGTGGGAATACTCCACCTAACATATAAATGTGTGGGAATACTCCACCTAACATATAAATGTGTGGGAATACTCCACCTAACATATAAATGTGTGGGAATACTCCACCTAACATATAAATGTGTGGGAATACTCCACCTAACATATAGATGTGTGGGAATACTCCACCTAACATATAAATGTGTGGGAATACTCCACCTAACATATAAATGTGTGGGAATACTCCACCTAACATATCAATGTGTGGGAATACTCCACCTAACATATCAATGTGTGGGAATACTCCACCTAACATATAAATGTGTGGGAATACTCCACCTAACATATAAATGTGTGGGAATACTCCACCTAACATATAAATGTGTGGGAATACTCCACCTAACATATAGATGTGTGGGAATACTCCACCTAACATATAAATATGTGGGAATACTCCACCTAACATATAAATGTGTGGGAATACTCCACCTAACATATAAATGTGTGGGAATACTCCACCTAACATATAAATGTGTGGGAATACTCCACCTAACATATAAATGTGTGGGAATACTCCACCTAACATATAAATGTGTGGGAATACTCCACCTAACATATAAATGTGTGGGAATACTCCACCTAACATATAAATGTGTGGGAATACTCCACCTAACATATAAATGTGTGGGAATACTCCACCTAACATATAAATGTGTGGGAATACTCCACCTAACATATAAATGTGTGGGAATACTCCACCTAACATATAAATGTGTGGGAATACTCCACCTAACATATAAATGTGTGGGAATACTCCACCTAACATATAAATGTGTGGGAATACTCCACCTAACATATAAATGTGTGGGAATACTCCACCTAACATATAAATGTGTGGGAATACTCCACCTAACATATAAATGTGTGGGAATACTCCACCTAACATATAAATGTGTGGGAATACTCCACCTAACATATAAATGTGTGGGAATACTCCACCTAACATATAAATGTGTGGGAATACTCCACCTAACATATAAATGTGTGGGAATACTCCACCTAACATATCAATGTGTGGGAATACTCCACCTAACATATAAATGTGTGGGAATACTCCACCTAACATATAAATGTGTGGGAATACTCCACCTAACATATAAATGTGTGGGAATACTCCACCTAACATATAGATGTGTGGGAATACTCCACCTAACATATAAATATGTGGGAATACTCCACCTAACATATAAATGTGTGGGAATACTCCACCTAACATATAAATGTGTGGGAATACTCCACCTAACATATAAATGTGTGGGAATACTCCACCTAACATATAAATGTGTGGGAATACTCCACCTAACATATAAATGTGTGGGAATACTCCACCTAACATATAAATATGTGGGAATACTCCACCTAACATATAAATGTGTGGGAATACTCCACCTAACATATAAATGTGTGGGAATACTCCACCTAACATATAAATGTGTGGGAATACTCCACCTAACATATAAATGTGTGGGAATACTCCACCTAACATATAAATGTGTGGGAATACTCCACCTAACATATAAATATGTGGGAATACTCCACCTAACATATAAATGTGTGGGAATACTCCACCTAACATATAAATGTGTGGGAATACTCCACCTAACATATAAATGTGTGGGAATACTCCACCTAACATATAAATGTGTGGGAATACTCCACCTAACATATAAATGTGTGGGAATACTCCACCTAACATATAAATGTGTGGGAATACTCCACCTAACATATAAATGTGTGGGAATACTCCACCTAACATATAAATGTGTGGGAATACTCCACCTAACATATAAATGTGTGGGAATACTCCACCTAACATATAAATGTGTGGGAATACTCCACCTAACATATAAATGTGTGGGAATACTCCACCTAACATATAGATGTGTGGGAATACTCCACCTAACATATAAATATGTGGGAATACTCCACCTAACATATCAATGTGTGGGAATACTCCACCTAACATATAAATATGTGGGAATACTCCACCTAACATATAAATGTGTGGGAATACTCTACCTAACATATAAATGTGTGGGAATACTCCACCTAACATATAGATGTGTGGGAATACTCCACCTAACATATAAATATGTGGGAATACTCCACCTAACATATAAATGTGTGGGAATACTCCACCTAACATATAAATGTGTGGGAATACTCCACCTAACATATAAATGTGTGGGAATACTCTACCTAACATATAAATGTGTGGGAATACTCCACCTAACATATAGATGTGTGGGAATACTCCACCTAACATATAAATATGTGGGAATACTCCACCTAACATATAAATGTGTGGGAATACTCCACCTAACATATAAATGTGTGGGAATACTCCACCTAACATATAAATGTGTGGGAATACTCCACCTAACATATAAATGTGTGGGAATACTCCACCTAACATATAAATGTGTGGGAATACTCCACCTAACATATAAATGTGTGGGAATACTCCACCTAACATATAAATATGTGGGAATACTCCACCTAACATATCAATGTGTGGGAATACTCCACCTAACATATAAATGAGTGGGAATACTCCACCTAACATATAAATGTGTGGGAATACTCCACCTAACATATAAATGTGTGGGAATACTCCACCTAACATATAAATGTGTGGGAATACTCCACCTAACATATAGATGTGTGGGAATACTCCACCTAACATATAAATATGTGGGAATACTCCACCTAACATATCAATGTGTGGGAATACTCCACCTAACATATAAATATGTGGGAATACTCCACCTAACATATAAATGTGTGGGAATACTCCACCTAACATATAAATGTGTGGGAATACTCCACCTAACATATAAATGTGTGGGAATACTCCACCTAACATATAAATGTGTGGGAATACTCCACCTAACATATAAATGTGTGGGAATACTCCACCTAACATATAAATGTGTGGGAATACTCCACCTAACATATAAATGTGTGGGAATACTCCACCTAACATATAAATGTGTGGGAATACTCCACCTAACATATAAATGTGTGGGAATACTCCACCTAACATATAAATATGTGGGAATACTCCACCTAACATATAAATGTGTGGGAATACTCCACCTAACATATAGATGTGTGGGAATACTCCACCTAACATATAAATATGTGGGAATACTCCACCTAACATATCAATGTGTGGGAATACTCCACCTAACATATAAATATGTGGGAATACTCCACCTAACATATAAATGTGTGGGAATACTCTACCTAACATATCAATGTGTGGGAATACTCCACCTAACATATAAATATGTGGGAATACTCCACCTAACATATAAATGTGTGGGAATACTCTACCTAACATATAAATGTGTGGGAATACTCCACCTAACATATAGATGTGTGGGAATACTCCACCTAACATATAAATATGTGGGAATACTCCACCTAACATATAAATGTGTGGGAATACTCCACCTAACATATAAATGTGTGGGAATACTCCACCTAACATATAAATGTGTGGGAATACTCTACCTAACATATAAATGTGTGGGAATACTCCACCTAACATATAAATGTGTGGGAATACTCCACCTAACATATAGATGTGTGGGAATACTCCACCTAACATATAAATATGTGGGAATACTCCACCTAACATATCAATGTGTGGGAATACTCCACCTAACATATAAATATGTGGGAATACTCCACCTAACATATAAATGTGTGGGAATACTCTACCTAACATATAAATGTGTGGGAATACTCCACCTAACATATAAATGTGTGGGAATACTCCACCTAACATATAAATGTGTGGGAATACTCCACCTAACATATAAATGTGTGGGAATACTCCACCTAACATATAAATGTGTGGGAATACTCCACCTAACATATAGATGTGTGGGAATACTCCACCTAACATATAAATATGTGGGAATACTCCACCTAACATATAAATGTGTGGGAATACTCCACCTAACATATCAATGTGTGGGAATACTCCACCTAACATGTCAATGTGTGGGAATACTCCACCTAACATATAAATGTGTGGGAATACTCCACCTAACATATAAATGTGTGGGAATACTCCACCTAACATATAAATGTGTGGGAATACTCCACCTAACATATAGATGTGTGGGAATACTCCACCTAACATATAAATATGTGGGAATACTCCACCTAACATATCAATGTGTGGGAATACTCCACCTAACATATAAATATGTGGGAATACTCCACCTAACATATAAATGTGTGGGAATACTCTACCTAACATATAAATGTGTGGGAATACTCCACCTAACATATAGATGTGTGGGAATACTCCACCTAACATATAAATATGTGGGAATACTCCACCTAACATATAAATGTGTGGGAATACTCCACCTAACATATAAATGTGTGGGAATACTCCACCTAACATATAAATGTGTGGGAATACTCTACCTAACATATAAATGTGTGGGAATACTCCACCTAACATATAGATGTGTGGGAATACTCCACCTAACATATAAATATGTGGGAATACTCCACCTAACATATAAATGTGTGGGAATACTCCACCTAACATATAAATGTGTGGAAATACTCCACCTAACATATAAATGTGTGGGAATACTCCACCTAACATATAAATGTGTGGGAATACTCCACCTAACATATAAATGTGTGGGAATACTCCACCTAACATATAAATGTGTGGGAATACTCCACCTAACATATAAATGTGTAGGAATACTCCACCTAACATATAAATATGTGGGAATACTCCACCTAACATATCAATGTGTGGGAATACTCCACCTAACATATAAATGTGTGGGAATACTCCACCTAACATATAAATGTGTGGGAATACTCCACCTAACATATAAATGTGTAGGAATACTCCACCTAACATATAAATATGTGGGAATACTCCACCTAACATATCAATGTGTGGGAATACTCCACCTAACATATAAATGAGTGGGAATACTCCACCTAACATGTAAATATGTGGGAATACTCCACCTAACATATAAATGTGTGGGAATACTCCACCTAACATATAGATGTGTGGGAATACTCCACCTAACATATAAATATGTGGGAATACTCCACCTAACATATCAATGTGTGGGAATACTCCACCTAACATATAAATATGTGGGAATACTCCACCTAACATATAAATGTGTGGGAATACTCTACCTAACATATAAATGTGTGGGAATACTCCACCTAACATATAGATGTGTGGGAATACTCCACCTAACATATAAATATGTGGGAATACTCCACCTAACATATAAATGTGTGGGAATACTCCACCTAACATATAAATGTGTGGGAATACTCCACCTAACATATAAATGTGTGGGAATACTCTACCTAACATATAAATGTGTGGGAATACTCCACCTAACATATAGATGTGTGGGAATACTCCACCTAACATATAAATATGTGGGAATACTCCACCTAACATATAAATGTGTGGGAATACTCCACCTAACATATAAATGTGTGGAAATACTCCACCTAACATATAAATGTGTGGGAATACTCCACCTAACATATCAATGTGTGGGAATACTCCACCTAACATATAAATGTGTGGGAATACTCCTCCTAACATATAAATGTGTAGGAATACTCCACCTAACATATAAATATGTGGGAATACTCCACCTAACATATAAATGTGTGGGAATACTCCACCTAAAATATAAATGAGTGGGAATACTCCACCTAACATATAAATGTGTGGGAATACTCCACCTAACATATAAATGTGTGGGAATACTCCACCTAACATATAAATGTGTAGGAATACTCCACCTAACATATCAATGTGTGGGAATACTCCACCTAACATATAAATATGTGGGAATACTCCACCTAACATATAAATATGTAGGAATACTCCACCTAACATATCAATGTGTGGGAATACTCCACCTAACATATAAATGAGTGGGAATACTCCACCTAACATGTAAATATGTGGGAATACTCCACCTAACATATAAATATGTGGGAATACTCCACCTAACATATCAATGTGTGGGAATACTCCACCTAACATATAAATGTGTGGGAATACTCCACCTAACATGTAAATATGTGGGAATACTCCACCTAACATATAAATATGTGGGAATACTCCACCTAACATATAAATATGTGGGAATACTCCACCTAACATATCAATGTGTGGGAATACTCCACCTAACATATAAATGTGTGGGAATACTCCACCTAACATATCAATGTGTAGGAATACTCCACCTAACATATAAATGTGTGGGAATACTCCACCTAACATATAAATATGTGGGAATACTCCACCTAACATATCAATGTGTGGGAATACTCCACCTAACATATAAATGTGTGGGAATACTCCACCTAACATGTAAATATGTGGGAATACTCCACCTAACATATCAATGTGTGGGAATACTCCACCTAACATATAAATGTGTGGGAATACTCCACCTAACATGTAAATATGTGGGAATACTCCACCTAACATATAAATATGTGGGAATACTCCACCTAACATATCAATGTGTGGGAATACTCCACCTAACATATAAATGTGTGGGAATACTCCACCTAACATATCAATGTGTAGGAATACTCCACCTAACATATAAATGTGTGGGAATACTCCACCTAACATATAAATATGTGGGAATACTCCACCTAACATATCAATGTGTGGGAATACTCCACCTAACATATAAATGTGTGGGAATACTCCACCTAACATGTAAATATGTGGGAATACTCCACCTAACATATAAATATGTGGGAATACTCCACCTAACATATAAATATGTGGGAATACTCCACCTAACATATCAATGTGTGGGAATACTCCACCTAACATATAAATGTGTGGGAATACTCCACCTAACATATAAATGTGTGGGAATACTCCACCTAACATGTAAATATGTGGGAATACTCCACCTAACATATAAATATGTGGGAATACTCCACCTAACATATAAATATGTGGGAATACTCCACCTAACATATCAATGTGTGGGAATACTCCACCTAACATATAAATGTGTGGGAATACTCCACCTAACATATAAATGAGTGGGAATACTCCACCTAACATGTAAATATGTGGGAATACTCCACCTAACATATAAATATGTGGGAATACTCCACCTAACATATCAATGTGTGGGAATACTCCACCTAACATATAAATGAGTGGGAATACTCCACCTAACATGTAAATATGTGGGAATACTCCACCTAACATATAAATATGTGGGAATACTCCACCTAACATATAAATATGTGGGAATACTCCACCTAACATATCAATGTGTGGGAATACTCCACCTAACATATAAATGTGTGGGAATACTCCACCTAACATATCAATGTGTAGGAATACTCCACCTAACATATAAATGTGTGGGAATACTCCACCTAACATATAAATGTGTGGGAATACTCCACCTAACATATAAATGTGTGGGAATACTCCACCTAACATATAAATGTGTGGGAATACTCCACCTAACATATAAATGTGTGGGAATACTCCACCTAACATATAAATGTGTGGGAATACTCCACCTAACATATAAATGTGTAGGAATACTCCACCTAACATATAAATGTGTGGGAATACTCCACCTAACATATAAATGTGTGGGAATACTCCACCTAACATATAAATGTGTGGGAATACTCCACCTAACATATAAATATGTGGGAATACTCCACCTAACATATCAATGTGTGGCAATACTCCACCTAACATATAAATGTGTGGGAATACTCCACCTAACATATCAATGTGTGGGAATACTCCACCTAACATATAAATGTGTGGGAATACTCCACCTAACATGTAAATATGTGGGAATACTCCACCTAACATATAAATATGTGGGAATACTCCACCTAACATATAAATATGTGGGAATACTCCACCTAACATATCAATGTGTGGGAATACTCCACCTAACATATCAATGTGTGGGAATACTCCACCTAACATATAAATGTGTGGGAATACTCCACCTAACATGTAAATATGTGGGAATACTCCACCTAACATATAAATATGTGGGAATACTCCACCTAACATATAAATATGTGGGAATACTCCACCTAACATATCAATGTGTGGGAATACTCCACCTAACATATAAATGTGTGGGAATACTCCACCTAACATATAAATGTGTGGGAATACTCCACCTAACATGTAAATATGTGGGAATACTCCACCTAACATATAAATATGTGGGAATACTCCACCTAACATATAAATATGTGGGAATACTCCACCTAACATATAAATGAGGGAATACTCCACCTAACATATAAATGTGTGGGAATACTCCACCTAACATATCAATGTGTGGGAATACTCCACCTAACATATAAATGTGTGGGAATACTCCACCTAACATATAAATGAGTGGGAATACTCCACCTAACATGTAAATATGTGGGAATACTCCACCTAACATATAAATATGTGGGAATACTCCACCTAACATATAAATGTGTGGGAATACTCCACCTAACATATCAATGTGTGGGAATACTCCACCTAACATATAAATGAGTGGGAATACTCCACCTAACATATAAATATGTAGGAATACTCCACCTAACATATCAATGTGTGGGAATACTCCACCTAACATATAAATGTGTGGGAATACTCCACCTAACATATAAATGAGTGGGAATACTCCACCTAACATGTAAATATGTGGGAATACTCCACCTAACATATAAATATGTGGGAATACTCCACCTAACATATCAATGTGTGGGAATACTCCACCTAACATATAAATGAGTGGGAATACTCCACCTAACATGTAAATATGTGGGAATACTCCACCTAACATATAAATATGTGGGAATACTCCACCTAACATATAAATATGTGGGAATACTCCACCTAACATATCAATGTGTGGGAATACTCCACCTAACATATAAATGTGTGGGAATACTCCACCTAACATATCAATGTGTAGGAATACTCCACCTAACATATAAATGTGTGGGAATACTCCACCTAACATATAAATGTGTGGGAATACTCCACCTAACATATAAATGTGAGGGAATACTCCACCTAACATATAAATGTGTGGGAATACTCCACCTAACATATAAATGTGTGGGAATACTCCACCTAACATATAAATGTGTGGGAATACTCCACCTAACATATAAATGTGTAGGAATACTCCACCTAACATATAAATGTGTGGGAATACTCCACCTAACATATAAATGTGTGGGAATACTCCACCTAACATATAAATGTGTGGGAATACTCCACCTAACATATAAATATGTGGGAATACTCCACCTAACATATCAATGTGTGGCAATACTCCACCTAACATATAAATGTGTGGGAATACTCCACCTAACATATAAATATGTGGGAATACTCCATCTAACATATAAATGTGTGGGAATACTCCACCTAACATATAAATGTGTGGGAATACTCCACCTAACATATAAATATGTGGGAATACTCCATCTAACATATAAATGTGTGGGAATACTCCACCTAACATATAAATGTGTAGGAATACTCCACCTAACATATAAATGTGGGGGAATACTCCACCTAACATATAAATGTGTGGGAATACTCCACCTAACATATAAATGTGTAGGAATACTCCACCTAACATATAAATGTGTGGGAATACTCCACCTAACATATAAATGTGTAGGAATACTCCACCTAACATATAAATGTGTAGGAATACTCCACCTAACATATAAATGTGTAGGAATACTCCACCTAACATATAAATGTGTGGGAATACTCCACCTAACATATAAATGTGTAGGAATACTCCACCTAACATATAAATGTGTGGGAATACTCCACCTAACATATAAATGTGTGGGAATACTCCACCTAACATATAAATGTGTAGGAATACTCCACCTAACATATAAATGTGTAGGAATACTCCACCTAACATATAAATGTGTGGGAATACTCCACCTAACATATAAATGTGTAGGAATACTCCACCTAACATATAAATGTGTAGGAATACTCCACCTAACATATAAATGTGTGGGAATACTCCACCTAACATATAAATGTGTAGGAATACTCCACCTAACATATAAATGTGTAGGAATACTCCACCTAACATATAAATGTGTGGGAATACTCCACCTAACATATAAATGTGTAGGAATACTCCACCTAACATATAAATGTGTAGGAATACTCCACCTAACATATAAATGTGTAGGAATACTCCACCTAACATATAAATGTGTAGGAATACTCCACCTAACATATAAATGTGTAGGAATACTCCACCTAACATATAAATGTGTGGGAATACTCCACCTAACATATAAATGTGTAGGAATACTCCACCTAACATATAAATGTGGGGGAATACTCCACCTAACATATAAATGTGTGGGAATACTCCACCTAACATATAAATGTGTAGGAATACTCCACCTAACATATAAATGTGTGGGAATACTCCACCTAACATATAAATGTGTAGGAATACTCCACCTAACATATAAATGTGTAGGAATACTCCACCTAACATATAAATGTGTGGGAATACTCCACCTAACATATAAATGTGTAGGAATACTCCACCTAACATATAGATGTGTAGGAATACTCCACCTAACATATAAATGTGTGGGAATACTCCACCTAACATATAAATGTGTAGGAATACTCCACCTAACATATAAATGTGTAGGAATACTCCACCTAACATATAAATGTGTGGGAATACTCCACCTAACATATAAATGTGTAGGAATACTCCACCTAACATATAAATGTGTAGGAATACTCCACCTAACATATAAATGTGTGGGAATACTCCACCTAACATATAAATGTGTAGGAATACTCCACCTAACATATAAATGTGTGGGAATACTCCACCTAACATATAAATGTGTAGGAATACTCCACCTAACATATAAATGTGTAGGAATACTCCACCTAACATATAAATGTGTGGGAATACTCCACCTAACATATAAATGTGTAGGAATACTCCACCTAACATATAAATGTGTAGGAATACTCCACCTAACATATAAATGTGTGGGAATACTCCACCTAACATATAAATGTGTAGGAATACTCCACCTAACATATAAATGTGTAGGAATACTCCACCTAACATATAAATGTGTGGGAATACTCCACCTAACATATAAATGTGTAGGAATACTCCACCTAACATATAAATGTGTGGGAATACTCCACCTAACATATAAATGTGTAGGAATACTCCACCTAACATATAAATGTGTAGGAATACTCCACCTAACATATAAAAGTGTGGGAATACTCCACCTAACATATAAATGTGTAGGAATACTCCACCTAACATATAAATGTGTAGGAATACTCCACCTAACATATAAATGTGTGGGAATACTCCACCTAACATATAAATGTGTAGGAATACTCCACCTAACATATAAATGTGGGGGAATACTCCACCTAACATATAAATGTGTGGGAATACTCCACCTAACATATAAATGTGTAGGAATACTCCACCTAACATATAAATGTGTGGGAATACTCCACCTAAAATATAAATGTGTAGGAATACTCCACCTAACATATAAATGTGTGGGAATACTCCACCTAACATATAAATGTGTGGGAATACTCCACCTAACATATAAATGTGTAGGAATACTCCACCTAACATATAAATGTGTAGGAATACTCCACCTAACATATAAATGTGTGGGAATACTCCACCTAACATATAAATGTGTGGGAATACTCTACCTAACATATAAATGTGTGGGAATACTCCACCTAACATATAAATGTGTGGGAATACTCCACCTAACATATAAATGTGTGGGAATACTCCACCTAACATATAAATATGTGGGAATACTCCACCTAACATATAAATGTGTGGGAATACTCTACCTAACATATAAATGTGTGGGAATACTCCACCTAACATATAAATGTGTGGGAATACTCCACCTAACATATAAATGTGTGGGAATACTCTACCTAACATATAAATGTGTAGGAATACTCTACCTAACATATAAATGTGTGGGAATACTCCACCTAACATATAAATGTGTAGGAATACTCCACCTAACATATAAATGTGTGGGAATACTCCACCTACCATATAAATGTGTAGGAATACTCCACCTAACATATAAATGTGTGGGAATACTCCACCTAACATATAAATGTGTGGGAATTCTCCACCTAACATATAAATGTGTGGGAATACTCCACCTAACATATAAATGTGTGGGAATACTCCACCTAACATATAAATGTGTGGGAATACTCCACCTAACATATAAATGTGTAGGAATACTCCACCTAACATATAAATGTGTGGGAATACTCCACCTAACATATAAATGTGTAGGAATACTCCACCTAACATATAAATGTGTGGGAATACTCCACCTAACATATAAATGTGTAGGAATACTCCACCTAACATATAAATGTGTGGGAATACTCCACCTAACATATAAATGTGTGGGAATACTCCACCTAACATATAAATGTGTAGGAATACTCCACCTAACATATAAATGTGTGGGAATACTCCACCTAACATATCAATGTGTGGGAATACTCCACCTAACATATAAATGTGTGGGAATACTCCACCTAACATATAAATGTGTAGGAATACTCCACCTAACATATAAATGTGTAGGAATACTCCACCTACCATATAAATGAGTGGGAATACTCCACCTAACATATAAATATGTGGGAATACTCCACCTAACATATAAATGTGTGGGAATACTCCACCTAACATATAAATGTGTAGGAATACTCCACCTAACATATAAATGAGTGGGAATACTCCACCTAACATATAAATATGTGGGAATACTCCACCTAACATATAAATATGTGGGAATACTCCACCTAACATATAAATATGTGGGAATACTCCACCTAACATATAAATGTGTGGGAATACTCCACCTAACATATAAATGTGTAGGAATACTCCACCTAACATATAAATGAGTGGGAATACTCCACCTAACATATAAATGTGTGGGAATACTCCACCTAACATGTAAATATGTGGGAATACTCCACCTAACATATAAATATGTGGGAATACTCCACCTAACATATAAATATGTGGGAATACTCCACCTAACATATAAATATGTGGGAATACTCCACCTAACATATAAATGTGTGGGAATACTCCACCTAACATATAAATGTGTGGGAATACTCCACCTAACATGTAAATATGTGGGAATACTCCACCTAACATATAAATATGTGGGAATACTCCACCTAACATATAAATATGTGGGAATACTCCACCTAACATATAAATATGTGGGAATACTCCACCTAACATATAAATATGTGGGAATACTCCACCTAACATATAAATATGTGGGAATACTCCACCTAACATATAAATATGTGGGAATACTCCACCTAACATATAAATATGTGGGAATACTCCACCTAACATATAAATATGTGGGAATACTCCATGTTGCGATATATGGCGCTGTGTACAGAACAACCCGTTATACAGTATAAAATAAGTTAGATAAGTGCGTATTGATGTGCAACCGTAATAATTAGATAGGGTAAATAAAAAATATACAAGTTCATTTTATATTCAGTCGATTTTATACAGTATGTAGCCCTATTTATGTCATTTTATAATAAAACCCTGATATATTCATTTGCGGTGGCAAAATTCTTTAAAACAAAATATGAATTTTGCCGTTTTTCAATATCTATCGAATCTAATACATTTGTGCTAATTTTATTTACATATCCCTATAAATCGATGTTTGTGCTAAAATAACGCCTAAATTGTGCTTTTAATAATCGCCAAATTAAGTTGAGGCGATTACGTGCTTTAATGATTCTAAATTGAGTTCTGCCCACTGGTTGGTCGAAAATCCAGCTGAGACAACCCTGGATGTCGCCTGAATATGTGAGCAAATTTAGACTTTGCGTCATTCCTACAGTTTAGCAGTAGCCATCTTTATTCTTCGTTTTTTGCACTTCCGTTGGTTGTAAATGTTGCTGCTTTCTTCATACATTTGTGACTTTTGAATATGATTACTGCTTAGTCTGACTGTTGATTTTATATTTCTGATTGCAAATATAATTGGCGCAATGTAGTGAACCAAAATCAACGTTTGTTTCCTTCGACTGTCTGACTGTCTGATTGGGTTTTACTATGTTTGCGCCGTTACGGTAACTGCTCTCTTTAACATGTTGGGCTAGGGGTAGGCGCCGCGGGCAGCGGGCTCACTGTTTGGAAGCGACGGGAGAAGTTGGAGGATCCAATGCACGGCACTACCGGCGGGGCTGGTGGCTGCGGTTGGCTGAATTAAGTTTAGGACCGAGGGCCGGTCGCCATTAAGGCTGTAAGGGGCAAGGCGACCTAGATCTTGTCTCTCAGATTTGCTATTAGGCTAGCTAGGTTTAGGTAGAAAGATCACATTGATCTGGGGTGACCTTAGCCGTTTACGCTAATGCTACGTTTATGCTAATGCTATGCTAATGCTAACGCTAATGCTAATGCTATTTATGTGTAATGTTTTAGATAGGTGCTAGATATTTGATTGTTTCTGTTTTCTATTTATGCTTGTTAAATTACTGTTAGCTCCAATAATACGGTATTTAGGCTGTCTTTAGTGTAGCCCAGTAACGTAACTAATTAGCGTTACAAATTCTGGAATACCTAATAATTAGTTCGCAACCCCGTACATTTGAGTAAATGTAGTTTATGTATGATAGTATTTAGAATAAAATAAGGACTTCGTATGCTGCATAGCGGAGAATAGTTTTAGTTATTTACACTTTGGAAATACAGAAATATCTTTGGACAAATGTAAAAGCTTC